>CM060950.1:385657387-385737429 GCA_030765055.1 Mantis religiosa
TAAAATGTGATAGAAAAAATACTACCCATTTTGTCTTAAACTGGTTAATATTTGCGGAAAATGTAAGTCCTATAAGACCCAAAAAAAAAAAAAATCTTGTTCTAAGATCTGAAGTATTGAAGTAAAGAAGTTGAGTGATAATACATGTAATAACTTCAAAAACTGTGGCTTATCAGTTCTTGTTTTAAATATGATAGAGAAAATACTACCCATTTTGTCTTAAACTGGTTAATATTTGCTGAAAATGTAAGTCCTATAAGACCCCCCCCCAAAAAAAAAAAAAATCTTGTTCTAAGATATGAAGTATTGAAGTAATGAAGTTGAGTGATAATACATGTAATAACTTCAAAAACTGCGGCTTATCAGTTCTTGTTTTAAATATGATAGAGAAAATACTACCCATTTTGTCTTAAACTGGTTAATATTTGCTGAAAATGTAAGTCCTATAAGACCAAAAAAAAAAAAAAAAATCTTGTTCTAAGATCTGAAGTATTGAAGTAATGAAGTTGAGTGATAATACATGTAATAACTTCAAAAACTGCGGCTTATCAGTTCTTGTTTAAAATATGATAGGGAAAATACTACCCATTTTGTCCTAAACTGGTTAATATTTGCTGAAAATGTAAGTCCTATAAGACCACAAAAAAAAAAAAAAAAAAAAAAAAAAAAAAAAAAAATCTTGTTCTAAGATCTGAAGTATTGAAGTAATGAAGTTGAGTGATAATACATGTAATAACTTCAAAAACTGCGGCTTATCAGTTCTTGTTTAAAATATGATAGGGAAAATACTACCCTTTTGGTCTTAAACTGGTTAATGTTTGCTGAAAATGTAAGTCCTATAAGACCAAAAAAAAAAAAAATCTTGTTCTAAGATCTGAAGTATTGAAGTAATGAAGTTGAGTGATAATACATATAATAACTTCAAAACCTGCGGCTTATCAGTTCTTGTTTAAAATATGATAGGGAAAATACTACTCATTTTGTCTTAAACTAGTTAATATTTGCTGAAAATGTAAGTCCTATAAGACCAAAAAAAAAAAAAAAAATCTTTTTCTAAGATCTGAAGTATTGAAGTAATGAAGTTGAGTGATAATACATGTAATAACTTCAAAAACTGCGGCTTATCAGCTCTTGTGATAAGTATGATAGGGAAAATACTACCCATTTTGTCTTAAACTGGTTAATATTTGCTGAAAATGTAAGTCCTATAAGACCAAAGAAAAATCTTGTTCTAAGATCTGAAGTATTCAAGTAATGGATTTGAGTGATAATACATGTAATAACTTCAAAAACTGCGACTTATCAGTTCTTGTTTTAAATATGATAGGGAAAATACTACCCATTTTGTCTTAAACTGGTTAATATTTGCTGAAAATGTAAGTCCTATAAGACCAAAAAAAAAAAAAAAAAATCCTTGTTCTAAGATCTGAAGTATTGAAGTAATGAAGTTGAGTGATAATACATGTAATAACTTCAAAAACGGCGGCTTATCAGTTCTTGTTTTAAATATGATAGGGAAAATACTACCCATTTTGTCTTAAACTGGTTAATATTTGCTGAAAATGGAAGTCCTATAACCAATATATATATATATATATATATATATCAAAGATATGAAGTATTGAATTGATGGAGTTGAGTGATAACACATGTAATAACTTCAAAAACTGCTGCTTATCAGTTCTGGTTTTAAATATGATAGGGAAAATACTACACATTTTGTCTTCAACTGGTTAACATTTGCTGAAAATGTAAAACCTATATGCCAAAACAAATATAAAATCTTTTTTTCTAAGATCTAAAGGGCTGAGCTTATAAAACTGCACGTGGTACTCACCAGAATTTGCTGGAAGTGATGCTCAAGTATTGTAGTGCAGAACCATGTTTCCTCCTTGCAGCTCGAAAGAATCTCACGAAAGGTCTTGAATTTCGAAAACGTTCGCTCCTCGTCATGCTGAAAATGTAAGTCCTGAAAACATAACAAAAAAATGTATAAAAAATCTGTTTCTAAGATCTGAAGTATTAGTAATGGCGTGGAGTGATAATACATTTATTAAGTTTAAAAACTGCGGCTTATCAGTTCTTGTTTAAAATATGATAGGGAAAATACTACCCATTTTGTTTTAAACTGGTTAATATTTGCTGAAAATGTAAGTCCTATAAGCAAAAAGAAAAAAATCTTTTTCTAAGATCTGAAGTATTGAAGTAATGGCGTTTAGTGATAACACATGTAATAACTTCAAAAACTGCGGCTTATCAGTTCATGTTTAAAATATGATAGGGAAAATACTACCCATTTGTCTTAAACTGGTTAATATTTGCTGAAAATGTTAGTCCTAGAAGCCAAAAAAAAATCTTTTTCTAAGATCTGAAGTATTCAAGTAATGGAGTTGAATGATAACACATGTAATAACTTCAAAAACTGCGACTTATCAGTTCTTGTTTAAAATATGATAGGGAAAATACTACCCATTTGTCTTAAACTGGTTAATATTTGCTGAAAATGTTAGTCCTATAAGCCAAAAAAAAAAAATCTTTTTCTAAGATCTGAAGTATTCAAGTAATGGAGTTGAGTGATAACACATGTAATAACTTCAAAAACTGCGGCTTATCAGTTCTTGTTTAAAATATGATAGGGAAAATACTACCCATTTTGTCTTAAACTGGTTAATATTTGCTGAAAATGTAAGTCCTATAAGCCAAAAAAAAAAAAAATCTTTTTCTAAGATCTGAAGTATTCAAGTAATGGAGTTGAGTGATAACACATGTAATAACTTCAAAAACTGCGGCTTATCAGTTCTTGTTTAAAATATGATAGGGAAAATACTACCCATTTTGTCTTAAACTGGTTAATATTTGCTGAAAATGTAAGTCCTATAAGCAAAAAAAAAAAAAAAAAAAAAATCTTTTTCTAAGATCTGAAGTATTGAAGTAATGAAGTTGAGTGATAATACATGTAATAACTTCAAAAACTGCGGCTTATCAGTTCTTGTTTAAAATATGATAGGGAAAATACTACCCATTTTGTCTTAAACTGGTTAATAATTGCTGAAAATGTAAGTCCTATAAGCCAAAAAAAAAAAAAAAAAATCTTTTTCTAAGATCTGAAGTATTCAAGTAATGGAGTTGAGTGATAACACATGTAATAACTTCAAAAACTGCGGCTTATCAGTTCTTGTTTAAAATATGATAGGGAAAATACTACCCATTTTGTCTTAAACTGGTTAATATTTGCTGAAAATGTAAGTCCTATAAGACCAAAAAAAAAATCTTTTTCTAAGATCTGAAGTATTCAAGTAATGGAGTTGAGTGATAACACATGTAATAACTTCAAAAACTGCGGCTTATCAGTTCTTGTTTAAAATATGATAGGGAAAATACTACCCATTTTGTCTTAAACTGGTTAATATTTGCTGAAAATGTAAGTCCTATAAGCAAAAAAAAAAAAAAAAATCATTTTCTAAGATCTGAAGTATTGAAGTAATGAAGTTGAGTGATAATACATTTAATAACTTCAAAAACAGCGGCTTATCAGTTCATGTTTAAAATGTGATAGGGAAAATACTACCCATTTTGTCTTAAACTGGTTAATATTTGCTGAAAATGTAAGTCCTATAAGACCAAAAAAAAAAAAAAAATCCTTGTTCTAAGATCTGAAGTATTGAAGTAATGAAGTTGAGTGATAATACATGTAATAACTTCAAAACCTGCGGCTTATCAGTTCATGTTTAAAATGTGATAGGGAAAATACTACCCATTTTGTCTTAAACTGGTTAATATTTGCTGAAAATGTAACTCCTATAAGCCAAAAAAAAAAAAAAATTCTTTTTCTAAGATCTGAAGTATTGAAGTAATGAAGTTGAGTGATAATACATGTAATAACTTCAAAAACTGCGGCTTATCAGTTCTTGTTTAAAATATGATAGGGAAAATACTACCCATTTTGTCTTAAACTGGTTAATATTTGCTGAAAATATAAGTCCTATAAGCCAAAAAAAAAAAAAAAAAAAACTTTTTCTAAGATCTGAAGTATTGAAGTAATGGAGTTGAGTGATAACACATGTAATAACTTCAAAAACTGCGGCTTATCAGTTCTTGTTTAAAATATGATAGGGAAAATACTACCCATTTTGTCTTAAACTGGTTAATATTTGCTGAAAATGTAAGTCCTATAAGACCAAAAAAAAAAAAAAAATCCTTGTTCTAAGATCTGAAGTATTGAAGTAATGAAGTTGAGTGATAATACATGTAATAACTTCAAAACCTGCGGCTTATCAGTTCATGTTTAAAATGTGATAGGGAAAATACTACCCATTTTGTCTTAAACTGGTTAATATTTGCTGAAAATGTAAGTCCTATAAGCCAAAAAAAAAAAAAAAATTCTTTTTCTAAGATCTGAAGTATTGAAGTAATGAAGTTGAGTGATAATACATGTAATAACTTCAAAAACTGCGGCTTATCAGTTCTTGTTTAAAATATGATAGGGAAAATACTACCCATTTTGTCTTAAACTGGTTAATATTTGCTGAAAATGTAAGTCCTATAAGACCAAAAAAAAAAAAAAAAATCCTTGTTCTAAGATCTGAAGTATTGAAGTAATGAAGTTGAGTGATAATACATGTAATAACTTCAAAACCTGCGGCTTATCAGTTCATGTTTAAAATGTGATAGGGAAAATACTACCCATTTTGTCTTAAACTGGTTAATATTTGCTGAAAATGTAAGTCCTATAAGCCAAAAAAAAAAAAAAAAAAATCTTTTTCTAAGATCTGAAGTATTGAAGTAATGAAGTTGAGTGATAATACATGTAATAACTTCAAAAACTGCGGCTTATCAGTTCTTGTTTAAAATATGATAGGGAAAATACTACCCATTTTGTCTTAAACTGGTTAATATTTGCTGAAAATATAAGTCCTATAAGCCAAAAAAAAAAAAAAAAAACTTTTTCTAAGATCTGAAGTATTCAAGTAATGGAGTTGAGTGATAACACATGTAATAACTTCAAAAACTGCGGCTTATCAGTTCTTGTTTAAAATATGATAGGGAAAATACTACCCATTTTGTCTTAAACTGGTTAATATTTGCTGAAAATGTAAGTCCTATAAGCAAAAAAAAAAAAAAAAAAATCTTTTTCTAAGATCTGAAGTATTGAAGTAATGAAGTTGAGTGATAATACATGTAATAACTTCAAAAACTGCGGCTTATCAGTTCTTGTTTAAAATATGATAGGGAAAATACTACCCATTTTGTCTTAAACTGGTTAATAATTGCTGAAAATGTAAGTCCTATAAGCCAAAAAAAAAAAAAAAAAAAATCTTTTTCTAAGATCTGAAGTATTCAAGTAATGGAGTTGAGTGATAACACATGTAATAACTTCAAAAACTGCGGCTTATCAGTTCTTGTTTAAAATATGATAGGGAAAATACTACCCATTTTGTCTTAAACTGGTTAATATTTGCTGAAAATGTAAGTCCTATAAGACCCAAAAAAAAAAAAATCTTTTTCTAAGATCTGAAGTATTCAAGTAATGGAGTTGAGTGATAACACATGAAATAACTTCAAAAACTGCGGCTTATCAGTTCTTGTTTAAAATATGATAGGGAAAATACTACCCATTTTGTCTTAAACTGGTTAATATTTGCTGAAAATGTAAGTCCTATAAGCAAAAAAAAAAAAAAAAAATCTTTTTCTAAGACCTGAAGTATTGAAGTAATGAAGTTGAGTGATAATACATGTAATAACTTCAAAAACTGCGGCTTATCAGTTCTTGTTTAAAATATGATAGGGAAAATACTACCCATTTTGTCTTAAACTGGTTAATATTTGCTGAAAATGTAAGTCCTATAAGCCAAAAAAAAAAAAAAAAAAATCTTTTTCTAAGATCTGAAGTATTCAAGTAATGGAGTTGAGTGATAACACATGTAATAACTTCAAAAACTGCGGCTTATCAGTTCTTGTTTAAAATATGATAGGGAAAATACTACCCATTTTGTCTCAAACTGGTTAATATTTGCTGAAAATGTAAGTCCTATAAGACCAAAAAAAAAAAATCCTTGTTCTAAGATCTGAAGTATTGAAGTAATGAAGTTGAGTGATAATACATGTAATAACTTCAAAAACTGCGGCTTATCAGTTCTTGTTTAAAATATGATAGGGAAAATACTACCCATTTTGTCTTAAACTGGTTAATATTTGCTGAAAATGTAAGTCCTATAAGACAAAAAAAAAAAAAAAAAAAAATCCTTGTTCTAAGATCTGAAGTATTGAAGTAATGAAGTTGAGTGATAATACATGTAATAACTTCAAAAACTGCGGCTTATCAGTTCTTGTTTAAAATATGATAGGGAAAATACTACCCATTTTGTCATAAACTGGTGAATATTTGCTGAAAAGTAAGTCCTATAAGACCAAAATAAAAAAAAGATCTTGTTCTAAGATCTGAAGTATTGAAGTAATGAACTTGAGTGATAATACATTTAATAACTTCAAAAACAGCGGCTTATCAGTTCTTGTTTTAAATATGATAGGGAAAATACTACACATTTTGTCTTCAACTGGTTAACATTTGCTGAAAATGTAAAACCTATACGCCAAAACAAATATAAAATCTTTTTTTCTAAGATCTGAAGGGCTGAGCTAATAAAACTGCACGTGGTACTCACCAGAATTTGCTGGAAGTGATGCTCAAATATTGTAGTGCAGAACCATGTTTCCTCCTTGCAGCTCGAAAGAATCTCACGAAAGGTCTTGAATTTCGAAAATGTTCGCTCCTCGTCATGCTGAAAATGTAAGTCCTGAAAACATAACAAAAAAATGTATAAAAAATCTGTTTCTAAGATCTGAAGTATTAGTAATGGCGTGGAGTGATAATACATTTATTAAGTTTAAAAACTGCGGCTTATCAGTTCTTGTTTAAAATATGATAGGGAAAATACTACCCATTTTGTTTTAAACTGGTTAATATTTGCTGAAAATGTAAGTCCTATAAGCCAAAAAAAAATCTTTTTCTAAGATCTGAAGTATTTAAGTAATGAAGTTGAGTGATAATACATGTATTAACTTCAAAAACTGCGGCTTATCAGTTCTTGTTTAAAAGATGATAGGGAAAATACTACCCATTTGTCTTAAAGTGGTTAATATTTGCTGAAAATGTTAGTCCTAGAAGCTAAAAAAAATCTTTTTCTAAGATCTGAAGTATTCAAGTAATGGAGTTGAGTGATAACACATGTAATAACTTCAAAAACTGCGGCTTATCAGTTCTTGTTTAAAATATGATAGGGAAAACACTACCCATTTTGTCTTAAACTGGTTAATATTTGCTGAAAATGTAAGTCCTATAAGCCAAAAAAAAAAAAAAAAAAAATCTTTTTCTAAGATCTGAAGTATTCAAGTAATGGAGTTGAGTGATAACACATGTAATAACTTCAAAAACTGCGGCTTATCAGTTCTTGTTTAAAATATGATAGGGAAAATACTACCCATTTTGTCTTAAACTGGTTAATATTTGCTGAAAATGTAAGTCCTATAAGACAAAAAAAAAAAAAAAAAAAAAAATCCTTGTTCTAAGATCTGAAGTATTGAAGTAATGAAGTTGAGTGATAATACATGTAATAACTTCAAAACCTGCGGCTTATCAGTTCATGTTTAAAATGTGATAGGGAAAATACTACCCATTTTGTCTTAAACTGGTTAATATTTGCTGAAAATGTAAGTCCTATAAGACCAAAAAAAAAAATCTTTTTCTAAGATCTGAAGTATTCAAGTAATGGAGTTGAGTGATAACACATGTAATAACTTCAAAAACTGCGGCTTATCAGTTCTTGTTTAAAATATGATAGGGAAAATACTACCCATTTTGTCTTAAACTGGTTAATATTTGCTGAAAATGTAAGTCCTATAAGCCAAAAAAAAAAAATCTTTTTCTAAGATCTGAAGTATTCAAGTAATGGAGTTGAGTGATAACACATGTAATAACTTCAAAAACTGCGGCTTATCAGTTCTTGTTTAAAATATGATAGGGAAAATACTACCCATTTTGTCTTAAACTGGTTAATATTTGCTGAAAATGTAAGTCCTATAAGACCAAAAAAAAAATCTTTTTCTAAGATCTGAAGTATTCAAGTAATGGAGTTGAGTGATAACACATGTAATAACTTCAAACACTGCGGCTTATCAGTTCTTGTTTAAAATATGATAGGGAAAATACTACCCATTTTGTCTTAAACTGGTTAATATTTGCTGAAAATGTAAGTCCTATAAGACAAAAAAAAAAAAAAAAAAAAAAAAAAATCCTTGTTCTAAGATCTGAAGTATTGAAGTAATGAAGTTGAGTGATAATACATGTAATAACTTCAAAACCTGCGGCTTATCAGTTCATGTTTAAAATGTGATAGGGAAAATACTACCCATTTTGTCTTAAACTGGTTAATATTTGCTGAAAATGTAAGTCCTATAAGCCAAAAAAAAAATCTTTTTCTAAGATCTGAAGTATTGAAGTAATGAAGTTGAGTGATAATACATGTAATAACTTCAAAAACTGCGGCTTATCAGTTCTTGTTTAAAATATGATAGGGAAAATACTACCCATTTTGTCTTAAACTGGTTAATATTTGCTGAAAATGTAAGTCCTATAAGCCAAAAAAAAAAAAAATCTTTTTCTAAGATCTGAAGTATTCAAGTAATGGAGTTGAGTGATAACACATGTAATAACTTCAAAAACTGCGGCTTATCAGTTCTTGTTTAAAATATGATAGGGAAAATACTACCCATTTTGTCTTAAACTGGTTAATATTTGCTGAAAATGTAAGTCCTATAAGCAAAAAAAAAAAAAAAAAATCTTTTTCTAAGATCTGAAGTATTGAAGTAATGAAGTTGAGTGATAATACATGTAATAACTTCAAAAACTGCGGCTTATCAGTTCTTGTTTAAAATATGATAGGGAAAATACTACCCATTTTGTCTTAAACTGGTTAATAATTGCTGAAAATGTAAGTCCTATAAGCCAAAAAAAAAAAAAAATCTTTTTCTAAGATCTGAAGTATTTAAGTAATGGAGTTGAGTGATAACACATGTAATAACTTCAAAAACTGCGGCTTATCAGTTCTTGTTTAAAATATGATAGGGAAAATACTACCCATTTTGTCTTAAACTGGTTAATATTTGCTGAAAATGTAAGTCCTATAAGACCAAAAAAAAAAAAAAAAATCCTTGTTCTAAGATCTGAAGTATTGAAGTAATGAAGTTGAGTGATAATACATGTAATAACTTCAAAACCTGCGGCTTATCAGTTCATGTTTAAAATGTGATAGGGAAAATACTACCCATTTTGTCTTAAACTGGTTAATATTTGCTGAAAATGTAAGTCCTATAAGCCAAAAAAAAAAAAAAATTCTTTTTCTAAGATCTGAAGTATTGAAGTAATGAAGTTGAGTGATAATACATGTAATAACTTCAAAAACTGCGGCTTATCAGTTCTTGTTTAAAATATGATAGGGAAAATACTACCCATTTTGTCTTAAACTGGTTAATATTTGCTGAAAATATAAGTCCTATAAGCCAAAAAAAAAAAAAAAAAAACTTTTTCTAAGATCTGAAGTATTCAAGTAATGGAGTTGAGTGATAACACATGTAATAACTTCAAAAACTGCGGCTTATCAGTTCTTGTTTAAAATATGATAGGGAAAATACTACCCATTTTGTCTTAAACTGGTTAATATTTGCTGAAAATGTAAGTCCTATAAGACCAAAAAAAAAAAAAAAATCCTTGTTCTAAGATCTGAAGTATTGAAGTAATGAAGTTGAGTGATAATACATGTAATAACTTCAAAACCTGCGGCTTATCAGTTCATGTTTAAAATGTGATAGGGAAAATACTACCCATTTTGTCTTAAACTGGTTAATATTTGCTGAAAATGTAAGTCCTATAAGCCAAAAAAAAAAAAATTCTTTTTCTAAGATCTGAAGTATTGAAGTAATGAAGTTGAGTGATAATACATGTAATAACTTCAAAAACTGCGGCTTATCAGTTCTTGTTTAAAATATGATAGGGAAAATACTACCCATTTTGTCTTAAACTGGTTAATATTTGCTGAAAATATAAGTCCTATAAGCCAAAAAAAAAAAAACTTTTTCTAAGATCTGAAGTATTCAAGTAATGGAGTTGAGTGATAACACATGTAATAACTTCAAAAACTGCGGCTTATCAGTTCTTGTTTAAAATATGATAGGGAAAATACTACCCATTTTGTCTTAAACTGGTTAATATTTGCTGAAAATGTAAGTCCTATAAGCAAAAAAAAAAAAAAAATCTTTTTCTAAGATCTGAAGTATTGAAGTAATGAAGTTGAGTGATAATACATGTAATAACTTCAAAAACTGCGGCTTATCAGTTCTTGTTTAAAATATGATAGGGAAAATACTACCCATTTTGTCTTAAACTGGTTAATAATTGCTGAAAATGTAAGTCCTATAAGCCAAAAAAAAAAAAAAAAATCTTTTTCTAAGATCTGAAGTATTCAAGTAATGGAGTTGAGTGATAACACATGTAATAACTTCAAAAACTGCGGCTTATCAGTTCTTGTTTAAAATATGATAGGGAAAATACTACCCATTTTGTCTTAAACTGGTTAATATTTGCTGAAAATGTAAGTCCTATAAGACCCAAAAAAAAAAAATCTTTTTCTAAGATCTGAAGTATTCAAGTAATGGAGTTGAGTGATAACACATGAAATAACTTCAAAAACTGCGGCTTATCAGTTCTTGTTTAAAATATGATAGGGAAAATACTACCCATTTTGTCTTAAACTGGTTAATATTTGCTGAAAATGTAAGTCCTATAAGCAAAAAAAAAAAAAAAAAAATCTTTTTCTAAGACCTGAAGTATTGAAGTAATGAAGTTGAGTGATAATACATGTAATAACTTCAAAAACTGCGGCTTATCAGTTCTTGTTTAAAATATGATAGGGAAAATACTACCCATTTTGTCTTAAACTGGTTAATATTTGCTGAAAATGTAAGTCCTATAAGACCAAAAAAAAAAAAAAAATCCTTGTTCTAAGATCTGAAGTATTGAAGTAATGAAGTTGAGTGATAATACATGTAATAACTTCAAAACCTGCGGCTTATCAGTTCATGTTTAAAATATGATAGGGAAAATACTACCCATTTTGTCATAAACTGGTTAATATTTGCTGAAAAGTAAGTCCTATAAGACCAAAATAAAAAAAAGATCTTGTTCAAGATCTGAAGTATTGAAGTAATGAACTTGAGTGATAATACATTTAATAACTTCAAAAACAGCGGCTTATCAGTTCTTGTTTTAAATATGATAGGGAAAATACTACACATTTTGTCTTCAACTGGTTAACATTTGCTGAAAATGTAAAACCTATACGCCAAAACAAATATAAAATCTTTTTTTCTAAGATCTGAAGGGCTGAGCTAATAAAACTGCACGTGGTACTCACCAGAATTTGCTGGAAGTGATGCTCAAGTATTGTAGTGCAGAACCATGTTTCCTCCTTGCAGCTCGAAAGAATCTCACGAAAGGTCTTGAATTTCGAAAATGTTCGCTCCTCGTCATGCTGAAAATGTAAGTCCTGAAAACATAACAAAAAAATGTATAAAAAATCTGTTTCTAAGATCTGAAGTATTAGTAATGGCGTGGAGTGATAATACATTTATTAAGTTTAAAAACTGCGGCTTATCAGTTCTTGTTTAAAATATGATAGGGAAAATACTACCCATTTTGTTTTAAACTGGTTAATATTTGCTGAAAATGTAAGTCCTATAAGCCAAAAAAAAATCTTTTTCTAAGATCTGAAGTATTTAAGTAATGAAGTTGAGTGATAATACATGTATTAACTTCAAAAACTGCGGCTTATCAGTTCTTGTTTAAAAGATGATAGGGCAAATACTACCCATTTTGTCTTAAACTGGTTAATATTTGCCGAAAATGTAAAACCTATAAGCCAAAACAAATATAAAATCTTTTTTTCTAAGATCTGAAGCGCTGAGCTAATAAAACTGTACGTGGTACTCACCAGAAATTGCTGGAAGTGATGCTGAAGTATTGTAGTACAGAACCATGTTTCCTCTTGCAGCTCGAAAGAATCTCACGAAAGGTCTTGAAATTCGAAAACGTTCGCTCCTCGTCGTGCTGAAAATGTAAGTCCTATAAGCCAAAAAAAAAAAAAAAAAAAAAAAAAGATGTATAAAAAATCTTTTTCTAAGATCTTGTTAATACATTTATTAACTTTAAAAACTGCGGCTTATCAGTTCTTGTTTAAAATATGATAGGGAAAATACTGCCTATTTTGTCTTAAACTGGTTAATATTTGCTGAAAATGTAAAACCTATAAGCAAAAAAAAAAAAAATCTTTTTCTAAGATTTGAAGTGATGAAGTAATGGCGTTGAGTGATAATACATTTAACTTTAGAAACTGCGGCTTATCAGTTCTTGTTTAAAATATGATAGGGAAAATACTACCCATTTGTCTTAAACTGGTTAACATTTGCTGAAAATGTAAGTCCTGTTAACCAAAAAAAAAAAAAAAAAAAAAATCTTTTTCCAAGATATGAATTAATGAAGTAATGGGGTTGAGTGATAATACATTTATAAACTTTAAAAACTGCGGCTTTTTCCAGGATCTGAATTAATGAAGTAATGGCGTTGAGTGATAATACATTTAACTTTAGAAACTGCGGCTTATCAGTTCTTGATTAAAATATGATAGGGAAAATACTACCCATTTGTCTTAAACTGGTTAACATTTGCTGAAAATGTAAAACCTATAAGCCAATACAAATATAAAATCTTTTTTTCTAAGATCTGAATGACTGAGCTAATAAAACTGCACGTGGTACTCACCAGAAATTGCTGGAAGTGATGCTCAAGTATTGTAGTACAGAACCATGTTTCCTCTTGCAGCTCGAAAGATTCTCACGAAAGGTCTTGAATTTCGAAATTCGCTCCTCGTCGCAAGTTATAACGTTTCCAGTTTTCCTGCCAATGGAATCCGGAGCTTCAGCTATGCTCACCGGTATGCTCACCCGTATTTTTTAATTAGCACAGATTTTACATATAAACGGCAGTTTCTTAGCAGCACGGAGGGTAGTGTTTAAGCAAAGTTAATTATTATGTTCAAGTTTTCGTATACTTCGTCTGGAATGACTTAAACTGAGATTGGTTCAATTTCGAAGTGCGTATATCAGTTGAAACTAATTCCCTGCACAGATTTTCATAATACACCGAATTGGAAGGTTCCGCTGAAGTATTTGTTCAGCTTAAGTACTTTAATCACCGGATTTATAAAATAGAAATGTTTTAAGTGAAGTTTTTTTCGAAATGTTCACTTAAATGTTACTTGCGAACGTTAGTGTACTGTGAAAGCTAAAATCACAACTCCACGTAGCAAAATCGTCAGTACGTTTTTCGATATAATTTTGCACTTCTTCTCAATCCGAAGTCTGGACTCGATATGTGTCCAGCAAGATCTACTGTCTTCACGGCTTCATAAATGACTAATTGTTTCTGCAATGTGATTGGCTACCTCCAGGTGTATATTTGGCGGGCTGTGAAGCGATAGCAACTGCTTAACCAATCACGTGACAGTGGAGGAATCCCCGTCTTTATCTTGTGGGGTTCATATAGCTGAGATAAACAAGATGCTTTTGTTTATTTCCAAGGGATGCAAGCTGCTTATATCAGCTCAAATTTATGGCGACAGTTGGCTTACTGCGCAGTAGTATTGTTTAAAGTATCGCTGTTGCTTCTATGTGACGTTGTATAAATTTGGGAAAATTATTTTATAAACACATTTCCTTTATGTAGTCTATGTAAAGTTTCCAATCTGAATAAAAATCAGAAAATGTGCATTTTTATGTGCAATGAAACTTAAAAATCCAAAATCTTAAAATCAATTTCTCATTCCTATTAGGACGCAAACAAAAAAACGTATTTACCTAAAAATCCGAGCCCTTGTTATCACATATAACTAGGCACCAAACTTCTTTTTGCATGTAATTCGTAAACATTGTTTGTCGTGGTATTGTGCTTAAGATTTGGATTACTGCGGAGGGGATTCGGCCCCTGTGGTTTATTGTACCTAAGTCCCGTGGGGCATACCCGGGAGGAAGGATGAGGGTAGCGGAAACAGAGCGCAGCCGTCCCAAGGAGTCACTACAGCGCAGAGACACCCGCCGACACTTCTACCCTGAGAGAGATCACCAGATGAGAGATGATGTGAAATGATAATAGAGATGAAATGAAGAGACAGGAAATTCGGGCGATGTAATTAACCTATCCAGTATTCACCTGTCGACCCGGGAAAGCCCCCAAAAAGCCCATGGATCAAGTATGTCGGCCACGGGAATCGAACCCGGGCTTCTCGATTGCGGGCCACAGACAAAACTGCCTGAGATACCCCACTTGGTACTGTGCTTAGCAAAATAAGAGTTACGAGTAAATTTAGAGTATTTAGTGTACGTTTTGATACTTTCACGAATAAAACCATAACAATTGAATATACCTATTCACAAAATGCACGTGTGGAATTTTAGATGTGTTACGTTTACACTGCGCGCCTCCGTAGCGTGGAGGTCCCGAGTTGCAATCTCGGTTAGGGTGTAGCTTCATAAGGTTTTATCGGGTTTCCTCTTATTCTAAAATATGGATGTCAGGAAAGTCTTAAGGTCTATGTTAGCTGGGCGTATTCGAGCATCATTTTAGTCATTTACTTCATCCTCCGATATTACCTATGTGGTACCAGTTACCTAAAAATAAAGTTACATTCACATGACTTTTCTTACTCAACTCTCCAAACTACTCGCATTTGTAAACTTTCTTAGTTATTTGAATGAAGATATAAGAAAAATTCACTAGGTAAAGTTGGATTGTCAGACTAAAATTTCAAGAACTTTGCATGACCAAGAGATAATGAAGAGCAGCTTACCACTTAAAATCAATTGTATATGTATATTTAAATCAGTAACAAAAAATATCTGGGAAATGATTGCCACAAATAAACTTATTTTAGTAACGTATATGCTTTAAATAAATATTGTTGTTATCTCTTACGGTTGCGCGTTTATACGAAAAGCATTCAAAATGAACAGAGCTTCACAGCTTCACTGGTATTCCCCCAAAAAATGCATTTCGTTTGTCAAGAAATACGTTAAACGTGTGGTTTTTAAATCAAAATTGCTTGAGCGATTTTTTGAAGAAAAAAAAGGCATGTTTCTATGTAAAGGATAGTGTGGGTTGGGGGGATTTTTCTTGTAAAACGCCGGACCAAAATAAAAATATATAAAGTTAGGTTATTTAACTTTTAGTTTGTGTTCACAGAAACAAGCGTCTTTTTTTCTTTTAAAAATGTATTTTATTTAGGGAGCTTCAAAATGTTTTTCTCCTGTGGAATGTCGGTATGGAACCTTTGGGTGTATTACAATGCGTTGAGAAAGTAAAAATAAGCGTAAACTATTTTCCATTAAGTAAGGGGAAAAGTGGAAATTAAAATGATTTACGCACCAACTTAGACGCTGGAGATAATAGAAGCCATGCATAAGACAGCCATGATAAATCCAGATTCAATGGACACTTGAAATAGAACTTTGGAGTATAGGTATTTAATGTTGGACGTTGCTCGATAACCCTGTGTATGCTAAAAGCAGCACACACACACACACACTTGTTGAGGTTGTATGGTATAAAGCAGAGCTTAAGATCGTTACCGATGTCTGTCTCTCCCTGAATGCTGCCGTGCAAATCGATTGTTGTTGTCAGCCTTTCACTTAGAGTCCCACTTTAATGAAGTGTTAAACCGCATTTCCAAACTCCGAGAGATGGACACTCCTGGCTCGCAGCACTTGACGCCATTATCAGCTCCTAGACCTTTTATATTGTTTGTATTGTTTTCCACATAAGCAGCTTATCTGAAAATCTCCAACTTTGCGAGTGAAATTCGCGCAGAAAGAAACGAGATGAATTCTGGAACGAGCAGTGAATATAGCAGTAACTGGTTTGTTATTGCCCATTCTTCTTTTCACTTCGCAATGCAGGCCAAAGAAAGGAAAAGTGAAAAGCATAAAGGGAACATTTTATCTTGACGTACGTACTTCGTTCATTCCTAGAAATAATTAGGATTTGTTACATCTACATTACTTTCTCCATCCATTAACGTTGTTTATTGCTTCTACAAGTTATTCTTGCCAAAGCTAATTTCTTTAGTCGAGAAAGGTCTGCAGAAGTCCTTCACAATAAACAGGGTGTCCACAGAAACTCAACATGTACCTACATTAGTGACCATACGTACTGATTTTCACAGGACAGTCCTTTTTTAAAGGATTGTTCTGCCGGTTGCGATGACACGGAAAAATCAAATTGCCTGTTTTTTTTAGAAATGTCCTGTGAAATGTCCTACTTTAAATGTAAGTTGAAGTTTTAAATCGCTAGTTATATCGTTTTTATTTATTGTGTAATTTTAGTGTAAGGATAATATATTTATGGCATGAAATAATCAAGTTTAACCTTTACGCTCTGCATTTCTGCGGTTTATTCATTATAGGTTATTAATTTACTCTGGCAGTGTAGATTGACTTTTTTTTCTAATTTACGTCCTTTAACTTTTTAAAGTAATATCCGACGATGAATGGAATGGTGAAATGATGCTCAAATGGGCCCAGGGTCCATGGAGCTTAGAGTTACCTGACATTCGTCTTTTAGGATAAGGGAAACCCCCGGAAAAACCTTATCCAGGTAACTCACCCTGGCCGAGATTCCAACTCGGGACCTCTTGAACATGAGGCAGACATGCTACCATCTACGCTACCGAGGCGGGCGTAGATTGGCTGTGTTACCTGTCGTGTCGTTATATTTCTCTGCTGCAATTGATTTTTCGGAAAGGCAAGGAGAAGAAAATGTGTTATAAATTCTAAACTTCAGTCTCTGTATCCTTTGATCAAGGCACTGATATCACTTTATATGCAGACGACACCGCTTTACTTGTTTCAGCAGAAAATGAAGAACAGTTAAATAACACATGTACAAAAGTGTTACTAAGTCTGGAAAAATACTTTTATACTCACAATCTTAACCCAAATATTAATAAAACAAATCGCTTACTATTTACATTGGGCAGGAGCTGTATCTATAATGGACTGAATTTGATATACAAAAGGAAAAATATATCTAGAGTGCAAAACACAAAATTCTTAGGTATTAACATTAATGATAATCTTTCCTGGCAAAATCACATTTCGACTTACTCTAAACTTAACACGATTGTGTTTTTGTTACGTCAACTAGTTAACAATTTACCTCCTCAAGCAGTTCATAACGTATATGTTTCTTTATTTCTTTCACATCTGGAATATGGAGCTATGTTATGGGGTTCTGCTGGTAAGACTCTTTTTGCACACCTATTTTCAGTCCAAAAGAGGGCTATTAGAGTTTTAGCTAAGTTGCCACAGTATGAAGTCATATAGACCATACTTTAAGAAATTTAAAATCTTACCCCTCTTTTGCATATACCTAAATTGTTATTTTGTATATGAAAAACATTCAACAATACCCCCTTGCCTAAATAAAGATATACACTAAAACCACACTCGCAGACGAAATGACTTATTTCTTCAATCATATAGGGGCCAGTTTAGAAATAAAAATATTATTATGCTGGTTCAAAATACTTTAACATATTACGAAAAAGACTGAAGTCATCGATAGACAGAAATACTTTTAAAAAAGAGCTCAAAATGCATATTTAACCCATTGTTTTTATAATGAAGATGAGTTTCTTACCCATAATGGAAATTAATTACATTTTAAGCATAGTTGAGTTTTTGACACGGTATGCACAGATTTACATTATCAATATTTAGGTAAATGTTATAAACTTGTATTCTTTGGCGCATGACTGATGTGGTCTGATGAACAATTCTCATTATGGGTGTAGTGTTATTTTATATTGTAAATTATATTGTATTATAAACTGATGTGGTCTCTGTAACACTGTTTTTGTATACTATAAGACTGGAAATTAAATAAATAAAAGAGGAAAGATAGACTGTGATGTATATTGTCTTAATTTTCGGCAAATTTTTCGATAGAAATCAGTAGTGGGTTCAAAATAATACGCCATTTACCACAAACGGCAAAAATCGTCAACTAATGCTATTACTTCAATTTCCACATTTTTCAGAAATAAAGGTTTCGGACACAAAGGAAAAATTCTTGCTGCAGCAGAAGCATGTTTTGTATTTCTCACAGTAATTCATAACCAGTCGTTTTGCAATTAAGAAATGATTTAAACCTCAATATTCATGTGCAAGATGCTCAGCCCTTACGCGATTTCTGCGTTACAGAAAGTCTTGGTTCAAGGGAACTACATCACAGCGTACACAGATTCGTCCAATTATAAATCTACAAAGCTGTTTCCACTGTCGGTACGCCCACCTCGGTAGCGTTGATGGTAGCGTGTCTGCCTCACGTCCAAGAGGTCCCGAGTTCGAATCTCGGTCAGGGTGAGTTACCTGGATAAGGTTGTTTCCGGGGTTTTCCCTTATCCTAAAGGACGAATGTCGGGTGGCTCTAGGCTCCATGGACCTCGGACTCATTTGAGCAGCATTTCACCCATTTCATTCATCGTTCGATATGACTTAACGTTGGAGGACGTAAATTACAAAAAAGAAAAAAAAAATCGGTGCGCTACTTTCTTCCTGTTAGTGAAGTGCAAGTAAAAGCGCTGGACTTTCAAGATCAGTGTGAAGAGATACCGGAGATTGTAAAGTCCGTTTACTGAACGCATGTGCAGTTCCGAGTCAAAGAAACCTGACTCGACCGCCCACTAATGACCGTCATAAATCTATCTCCACACTTCAGAAATGGAACGCTGTCGTTGAGGACCAATAGCAAACCTGATTTTCTCGAAGTGACAGTCGCATGTCTAGTCCACGTGGAGTCTCAGTTGCCAAAGTTCCAACTTCCAGTTGATCTGTTTCATTACGTGCAGGAATTCGTTGTGTGTCACAATGTGGAAACCGTAGGAGGGAAATGCAGTGGTAAATGCACATGAAGTAGAGATAAATAATCAAAGGGAAGACAATGTGAATAACTGGGCCGAATTATATTACTGGAAAAGCCTAAAAAATAACAAAGTTATAACGGAAACTGTTTCTCAGCAAATTCAAGCGCTTGTTTTGAACACATATAAATATGTGCTGACAATTAATCTTGGTAAGGGGTCATGCAATGAACCTGATAATTTCTGGATATTCACAGAAATACAGTGAGAAATATTGTGACGAAAGGAATACCAAAGACGCTGATCAAGTGTGAAAACAAAAGGAAACGTTTCTCTAAAGTAGATAATTTTACATGCGATTTAATTCGTCGAGAAATTTATAGATTCTATGCAAAAGGCAGAGCGCCCACCTTAGACGAATTGGTTGCACATTTGCAAGAAATTTGTGATTTTCCTTATGGGCGCTGCACTTTGCGCCGTCTCCTAAAGGAGCTGGGCTTCAAATACTGCACTTTGAATAAGATAATGGTTATTATGGAATCCAGAAGACTTGTAGCTTGTCAAAACTAAGGAAGTTTTGCAGTAATGGACATAAGATTATTTATTTAGACGAAACCTCCTACGATACCCATGACGTATCGAGAAAGGTGGCAACCTTGCAGAAAGATCTGGGAGAAGGAGGGTCGGGGGTTGTAAAACGATTATAAGGGTTCGTCAAAGGCAGAAGCCGACGTGCACATGCTTTAACTAATTACCCTCATACATTTTAAAGACTTTAACTTCAATTTTGTAGCCATTTAAAGTTGTAGGTTTATGTGCTAACAATACTAACTGCAATTTTGGAGGGGCAGCAAGAAAAGATAACAGCAATGTTTACATTATTCTTCACAATTTCTTAAACAAACTAATAATTGTAGATGTAGGTTGCTTTGCATGCCTAAGGAATAACTGCATACAAACTGCAACTGATTGATTGCCAGTTTACATAGAAAGTGTTGTTGCATGCTGTGCATTCAAACTCAAATTTTTTAATCTGATCAGTGACTTGAAATACAGTGTAAAATATTCGCACAAAGAATCTGAAAAAGGAAATTAAATGGTGTTTCAGTATTTTGTTATCTGTAACATTTACTTCAGAATAAAACAATGTAAGAAGTATTTTTGTCTGTGTGCGTTAACTCTGAAAGAGTCATACACTTAAGGATGTCAAATCTTATGGAAAACCTTATTTGCTCATGAATCCTTGAGCATAAGTAAAGCTCTTTCATTATTTAGTCTTAATTTTTTTGAAATGCATTAATACCATAAGGCTAACGCAAACTGGATCCTGATAAATACTTAATAAACATATTTCTAATATTTCCCCAATATATTTTATGACAGTGTTATGGTTACGCTTAGATCGTTAACATAGTGGATCTGGTCACCCTAACCTACATTGTTTCTTAAAAATATGATATGCTAATTCTGAAGCAAGTCTGCCACACGTTCAAGAGGTCCTAAGTTCGAATCTCGGTCAGGATGAGTTATCTAGATAAGGTTTTTTCGGAGTTTTTCCCTTATCCTGAAAGATGGACGTCGCGTAACTTTAAGCTCTATGGATACTGGGGTCATTTGAGCATCATTTTACCCATTTGATTTGTCCATTATGGCCAGAGGCAACAATTTTTGGTGCCAATTATTTATAAAATTCGCATTAATCATTTTAATTGGTGGTGTTTTGTGGGTTTTTTTACCATAAATTCGCATGAATTTCGCGCAAATTTTTGGGATGAATTAACGAGTAGGCTGAAATGAAAAGTAACAGGTAACTAGAGCAACACAACTTATAAAATACCTTTTTTCCAAATTAAAATATTTTATTTGAAATCAGTAGACAGTAAGTAACGTGAATAAAATCAAATATCACACAGCACACATCGCCAATATGCAGCATACAACGCTGTTCATACTTCTTTTGGCCCGCCTTGGCAGCGTGGTGGTAGAATGTCTACCTCACGTTCAAGAGGTCCCGAGTTCGAATCTCGGTCAGGGTGAGTTACCTGGATAAGGTTTTTTCCAGGGTTGTCCCTTATCCTGAAAGACAAATGTCGGGTAACTCTAAGCTCTATGCACCCTGGGCTCATATGAGCATCATTTCACCCGTTCCATTCATCGACCGATATGACTAAACGTTGGAGGACGTAAATTACAAACAAACAAAAAAAAAAACTTTTGTCTGTCGCAACTAAGTGAAAAATCTCTCACTGTCCACGTTTGACATCGCCAACCAAAGACATTAAAGGGACTTTTCACAAAAATTACGGTAAAAATCAGCTTTTGCCTTAAATGCCAAGAGCGCTGTTACTACATCTAATCTGTTATTGTTACCACCGTGGCTTTGCTGTTCAACAATGTCACAAAGAAACAAATCAGAATATCAAGTAATACCACTGCTTTTAAATGCATTTAGTTGTTTAAATGCTGCCATTACACGATTCAAATCACATATACTTGATTTAGTAACTAGCCTAGAAGGAGCCCGCCTCGGTGGTGTAGATGGTAGCGTGTCTGCCTCACGTTCAAGAGGTCGCGAGTTCGAATCTCGGTCAGGGTGAGTTACCTGGATTAGGTTTTATCCGGGGTTTTCCCTTACCCTTAAAGACGAATGTCAGGTAGCTCTAAGCTCCAAGGACTCTGGACACATTTGAGCATCATTTCACGAATTTCATTCATCGTCCGATATGACTTAACATTGGAGGACGTAAAATTAAAAAACTAATAAAAAAAAAAAGCCTAGAAGTCTCAAACAAATGATCTAAAGCTTTTATGGTTACTAAATAATCGGTTTCTTTTGCCATAATGGAGTTCATTTTAGACAGTCATACGGCAGCAAACTTTAGATTCTCTTCTACTGCTTCTGTAACACTGGGATCTATGATGTCATCTACAAGTGCACTTACTCTGTTTCCAAAATGACCACTCTCTAATATTTCACATTTGGCTCTCAGCGAGTTAATTCGGGATAAAACAGGATGGGCCACAGGTTTTTGTTTAGATTGAAATTCTAATATTGGATCTATTATCAATCTGCAATTTTCAGAAACAAATATTGCCTGTAGCTTTACAATATTGCTGCACTTGGCATAGCAAAAATTATAATTTAACAAATTTTGCGCAGGAACTGAAAGCTTTTCCTTTTTAGAAAAGAAATCGACAATTGCATCAATATAGCTGGCAATGTAAACTACTGAATAAAACTAGCTAGACCAGCGTGACAGTACAGGCAATGGGAACAGTTCAGCTTCTAAATCTGGGTGGTTTTTAGTGAGGTATTTTTTGTATTCATTTTTAACTTTCGGGCATTTCGGAACACATTCTTAAGCCCTGAGGGACAATATTTTCATTATAATGTACTCGTGATGTCTGAGAGGAATTTCCAAGGAGTTCAATCTTCTCAGTACCTTTAGTCAGCATAATAGGAGTTTCTGCTGTGCACGGTGTGGTATCCAATAAATAACACTTCCAGTTCGCATACGACAAACAGTTCTCAGTATCACGGACCAGCAGGGTGCTGTGGTGTCAGTTTATTAGCTGTTATTTCAGTACGCATGATGTCATTGTATTTGCTTTGTTAACCGTTAAATTTCATCTTGCTTTTGTTAAATTTATTAACATTTTTTTCACGACTTCTAGCTTCGTGCTATGAAGACATGGATGCTGTTTGTTGTTTGTTAGAACTGTGAATTTTTCTATGAAGACTAAAATTATAGAAATTTTCTCATTTTACGCTGCATTTTTTTTTTCTCGAGAAAAGGAGAAAAAAAAATCGCGAAAATTAACTAAAAACAATAACTCTTGTCTCTGGTTATGACGTAGTGTTGGAGGGTTAAATTCACCGAAAAAATCACCATATCCATTTTTGAGAAAAGTACGAGTATCCATGTATGGATGGTTGGGCTTAGGGCGGGGGAGGGATTTTCTTGGAAAGCTTCCTGTCCATTTTATAGGTTGCTTAACTTAAATCACCCCATGTTTCGTTTTAGTTAAGTTGTTTACACAGAGAGAGAGAGAGAGAGAGAGAGAGAGAGAGAGAGAGAGAGAGAGAGAGAGAGAGAGAGAGAGAGAGAGAGAGAGAGAGAGAGAGAGAGAGAGAGAGAGAGACCTATTTTATCGCATAATCCCCCCTCCCTTCATATTTCTCTCCCCTATGATTTTTCATCACTAAACATGATTTACCTATTACACATCGCATAATTCTCTCCTCTGGTACGTTCTTATTGGAGCGGCCTTCAAATGACTTGATAATGCAGTGGTGCATGTCACGTACAACAATGGGCGCAATGTTTGCCAAAAAAAATACTCGTATTACCATTGTCACAACGTATCGTAAAATAGAAATGTGAAGTTGCAGACGTGTTTCTAAGTCAATTTGTTATAAGTCGTCATAATGTCGAAATATTCGAACTACACGGCAAAATTTAAATTAAATGTACCCATATCACTTGTACATAATACTACATGGTTTCCCTTTCTTTCTGAATTCCTAGAGGCACCACTCGCATAATCCCCTCCCCAATGTTTTGAAGCAAATTTTTCGAGGAAAAAAAAAGAAGAGAGGGAATTACGCTATAAAATACGGTACTAACATGGACCTCAAAATTCATATTTCCGATGAAATCTTTTTACCTTGTTTTCACAGTTTTTGTTTATTCTTTCCGTTTCTTTACTCTTTTGTTTTCTATGGGTTTACACATATACACTATGCACATGAACAGGCATGCCCAAGGCGAGACTCGAACCCGCGACTCTCTACGTGAAATCTTGGTATCGAATTTCCAATAGACCATTTTATAATTATATTTGACATCGTAACTAAGATGCTCAGAATGATAAAGCGGAACCAGCTCTTATCAAGTGACTTACTCCAACTGGGTAAAATATTCTGTTGTCTCTCAATGGCTAAAGTTAGATATGAATCCATTTCTTCTTGATGGAAATGGGGTAACAACAAACCGTTGACCCTCCTCTATAGCGTAGGTGGTAGCGTGTCTGCCTCAGGTTCAAGAGGTCATGAGCTTGAATCTCGGTCAGGTTGAGTTATCTGGATAAAGTTTTTCCGGGGTTTTTCCTTATACTGTAACATGTATTTCGGGTTATTCTAAGTTCTATTGACCACTGGGCTCATTTGAGCATCATTTAAGCCATTCCATTCGTCGTCCGATACGATTTAATGATGCACGTAAATTAAGAAAAAGGGGAAAACTGACTGCTGCAGTCAATGAAGGATGCAATCAAATCGATTCATAGCTAAGTTTAGCCACTCAGTAACTTCAAAATATATTCCCCTCATGCGTTAAATCAGGCCATAGGAGCAGGTTTCGTTTTACTGATCTAAACATCTTAACTGCGATGTCAGTCTAATTATAAAATGGACTACAGTATAGGTAAGTAGAGGGGGAAATAAACGGTTTTAAATTTCCAAATAAAACATTGCGTTGTATAAGAACCGTTTACACACTTTGGAAACGATATTAAATTGGCCTTGTTCTCGCGATATACTTTTGAGTATATATGTTGTCATTTTTATATTTCTCCAAGCATATTGCATAAAAGTTTCGGCGCTAATAGACAACAGACGGATAATGTTTCACGGAGATAAAGAGCTTGCATAAGCAGATAAACAGCGCCGGAGCTAAAAGACTTACTGACACAGATAAGTGAGGTAAATGGAACATTCTAGTGATATCTTGATTGTTGTATAGAACATTCGATTTCTTGTTTATTCCGGAAATATCTAGAATTATCAATGAGATATTTAAGGGAGCGACGACTCGCCAAGAGTCAGTCGTAAGCGTAAACAGCTGAGCTGATGTTGTAAACAGATGTAATCAGAACGCTCTTTGTTATTGTCATCGACCTATGTGACGTATTGATGTTACGTGAGAATTAACAGTGTATTTCTACGGAAATAAAGAACATTTGGAATATCTGCAACTCGGACTTTTAATTCTAGGAACCCACAAAATCACAATATTATTAGTAGGGTTACCATATCACCCGTTTTTACCGGGGACCACCCGTTTTTACCTGGGACCACCCGTTTTTTGAGAGTCCTGCGCCGTGGCATAGTGGGCTAGGGCAGCATGCCTTGGTCCCTGGTCACGGAAAGTGGCCCAGGTTCGATCCCACCCGGGTATAGGACCGGTGCCCACTCAGCATCGTGAGGAAAGTGAGGAGCTTACGCTAGGTAAGCGGCCCTGGTCACGGAAACCAGCATTCCGGCTGGGATATGCCGAGATGCTGACCACATCTCCTCCCCGTATCGGTTGGATGATCGTCCACCTCTGCTGTTCGTAAGTGGGCGCAAGGCCGGCAGTCGGGTTGGTAGGCTTTGTCCCTCTAAGGGCTGTCGCACCATGGGTTATTATTACCCGTTTTTGAGGCCCTTCTCCGAACACCTCCCCCCCTGGTTCAGTTTTCGAATATTTTGCGAAACCAACCGTTTTCTTTTATTTTTTAATTTTCCTTTAAAAGTAAAGGATATTATTTATAAATGTGATGACGGAAAGTTAGCTAAAGTCTTTGAAAGTAATATGTATACTTTTTATTTTATTTTATTATCCATCGATAATACAGATGTTTGTTATTGAGACACTTAGTCACAGTACACATAACAATTGAGGTAGCCGTGAACGACTCCTCTAGCTAAATATGGCAGGATCACTATAACACAAATTGAGGACTTTAACTTTGATAGCTATCACTCGCCTGGGTCCTCTGTACTGGAGAGGTCACTCAGGAGAAGATCTTGTGGCAGTCTGCGCTTGAGGCGAGGTGGTTGGCGAGTGCGAGCGCCGTAATTGTAGGTAACAGCTCCAGGGACTTCCTGGATATGGTAAAAGAAAGGTCGTGCTAGCCGGCGGATGTACTGGTGAACTGGTAGAAGACCAAACTCGTGATGAAGTTGTTTGTTTCTGACGAACCATGGAGCATTTGTAGCTATACACAGCACCCTGTTTTGTAATACCTGCAGTCAGCGGAGATTAGTCTCGTTGGTGCCACCCCTGACTGGAGCTGCATAGGTAAAAATGGGACGGAAGAAGGGAGGATTCATAACCAAGTGAGGTGCGCCTGTTGAGTAAAGGGTACAGTGTTCAGAGCCGGGTAGATGCAAGTGTAACAGACCGACAGATGTGGGCGTTCCAAGTTAGTCGAGTGCCCAGTAACACCCTCCCGTAGGGGAGGGGATCTGTCCCCTTCAGCTGCCGTGGTGCGGACGCTCGTGGTACCTCTGATGTTACTAGAGGAACCTTGGGCCGAACATTCGAGCCCCTCCCCCTGGGAGTTGTTCGGATTGTGTTGGTCTCGAGGGGGCAGTGTGTTCCCGATACCCACGGGGAATTGGGTACCTCCGGCCAGGCTACGGCCGCCTGGAGGGGGTAGAGGGTTGCCTCATAAGTCCCGGGTACTAGCCTGCAGAGCTAGTAGCTGGTGTGCTAGATCACCGGCGGCCCTACCAAGCTTATTTGGCGGCGCGTAAGTGGCGTATCCACTTCCGTCCTGTCTGCTGTGTGCAGCGAGGGGGGGGGGCAGTTTATAAAATAGGTACTGTCCTATGGTAAAAACCCGAGAGGCCCGGGTTCTGGTCCTACGGGTCCAGGACTGGTGGGAGTAGATCCTCGCACTTATTGTCGAGTAGCACCACAAGATACTTCACTGGCACACTGGTAGGTAGCCATGAGAGTTGTGAAGGAGGATCCCTATGAGCACGTAAAGAGAAGATCTTAACCTCTGTCTTGTTAGTGTTGAGGGAAATGCGCCAGCTAGAGAACCAGTGAGCTAGTTGATCCAGGGCAGTTTGTAGTTTATGAATAGCATGGCGGATATCGGAGTGAGAATAACAGAGAGCAGTGTCATGTATACTTTTTGTGCTGTTATAATTACATTAATAAGTGGATGAGCCAATGCAGTGGTATGTCTGTATTTCAACTGTTAACTCTGGATAAAGTACCAGAGTGGCAAGCGGTGGAAAAAACTGTTCTTTTTAAAAAGTGTTAACATAGTTATTAATTACTCTATACTCTGTGATGGAATAAGTACTTTAAGAACTTACCACGATATGAACTGCAGCATTGGTAGGGAAGAGTGCCGAGAAATGGTACGAATACGTGAGTAATAATGTTGAGTATATAGAACTGTTTAAAGTAGTACTGTACCATTTTGCCATACCTGTATATAATGCAGCTGTAGAGAGAATACTTTCTCTGCTAAATGTTCAGTGGACAGATGAGCGATATAAGCTCACTGCCAAAAATGTAAAGTTAAGTACCGAAAACCCCAAATCCAGCAATTTTCAACCAATCTTGCTGAAATTTTTACCACTTTGTTCTAATGCATAGTGAACACAGAATTCAAAATTTGGTTTTTATATCTTCTATAGTTTTTGAGTAATTAATTTGTGAAGGTCAAAACTTGGGCAAAATTCAAAACGCTCTACGTGATGAAAATTTTCAAAATTTTAATTTTTCTATGTCTAAAAATATTCAGATGGTTATGAAGAAAAGATCTATCATATGAACTTCTTATACTGCCTTTAGTTACAAAGGGAAAAAATTAGGTATGGAGCAAACAAAAAAGCCAAAAAATGATTAAACCTTTGACTTTTTATATCAATAACTTTAAAAATATAATGAATATTAAACATTCATATGATAGAAACCTTTGTTTGCTTTCTAAGAACATGTGTTGAAAATTTTAGAGGGACTGAATCAAAACTGCATCGTGCGGAACATCTTGAATGACAAAAAATGTTGAAAAAACTATAATTGAGTAAATCAAATTTTAAAATCCAAAACATTTTCCTTTTCAGCTACATGCCTTGAAGTAGACTAAAACCCTCCAGATAGATAAGTTGGACCCCCTTGCCACTTCCTTCTCTCTTCTGCAGCAGTTTTCTTCTTGATGTTTTAGAAGTTACCTTCGCAAAAATTGCTGAATGAAGTAAGCATAATTGGTCCTTCCCTTGGCTAATTTTTAGAGATGCTGGTGAAATCTTTGTCCATTATGTCTGACTGCAGCTTGAGTGAGGCAGAACAACCAACATTGAATTCACTGATGGTTGATGTCACAGCAACCTGAAGTCTCTTCTTTGAAACAAATATTTATTTTGGGAAATTATGCCATGTCAAACTTTCATTTGAATTTTGTGTCTTACCCAATGTACACCTCCTTAGGATTTCATCTGATGCCAGCCTTTGGTACGCAGGCATTAGTTTTCTTACCACATCAGACCTCAAGTATGTTCCCATTGTTGTGTTGTTATGTTTAGGTATTTCTTCCCATGTATCGCTTGGGCTATTCATGATCCTAACTATGTACACAGTCAACAGAAGGTCAGTTGTTTCAAAGAATGTTTGACCTATAACCTATATAACAATTATATGCACGTTTTGATGTATAAAATACCTATATAAATGTTAAATGGCACACTAAAACTCATCAATTATATATAAACAGTATGTAGTTTAACGAGAAACACAAGAAAATCCCGACCGTTAGAAACTCACACAAAAACAAAAATATAAACAATATTATTTGCTTTCAATGTTTGTAGCCAGTGTTTTGTTTCCATGGTGCCACATACTGTAAGAAATAACCATCATACCAACACCCAAAATTCCACCAGAAACTTTGCCCGCTAATTTTAAATGTATTAATTTACTACATTCAATTGAACTCAAATGACAGAATTCTGTGAATCCAAGGGCCGGCATGCACGGGCGCACGGGTATTTAAATTGTCATGTGAGGGTATTTAAATGCATGAAACTCAAATTTAGTTGGATTATGATACTATAAGGTTCAAAGTATTTTATTAGCTGAAAAAAAAATATTTTTCTCATATTTTTAGCCAATTTCGGTGCTGCATTCCCTTAATGTTGATCATAATGTACAACACGAAATGTGTAACTTGTGCTCCATATGACAGGATTATCTGTTTAAAAAAAAGATTTCCTAAAAAAAGCCAAAGGAAATGAAAAGTATGTGAAATAAATGTCGTTAACTGAATTCCACCAGTCTTTTTTATGAATTCCCCCAGTTTTTTGACATATGGTAGCCCTAATTATTCGTTTCCTCTGCCCACCTTTCTCCATAGTCTTCATACAGTGTGTATAACGTGCATACTTTTTGCATTCCTTTGCTCTGCTCTTGTTGAAATAAAGGCGCTATTACAAGCAATCTGACAATTGCAAGGCTACAATGTAATTAATCGTGTTTCCTGTTGTAACAATGTTGGAGTTAAAATAAATGACATCCAGATAGAACTCTGAATTGAGGTCTGCAGGTTGGTTACCCGTGCGTGTCCTTCTTGTGGTTTCGCGTGCTACACGAGAAAGTGGTACAAATGTTTCCTTTAGACCTCTCTTGAACGTAAACACCGGCCGGCGGTGTGCTGCCGGTTTCCTGGAATGAATCATTTACTCCGCTTTGCATGTGCATGTCAGCTACAGAACATTGACTCCTTGCAGAACAGTTGGTTAAAACTTATACTTGAGAAATGTGTCAACGTCTGTGTTATTCGAGTGATAAAGATTTGGGAACCAGTTCTGATTGAATCCTCGAATAATATGTATATTGGGTATGGAACACGGTTTTGAATTCTTCCAAAACAGCTATACTGGGTATGGTTTATGAAACACATTTCTGTATTACTCCGCACAACGGTAACACGGCAGTAACCGCTCCGTTTCAGTTTTACTTCAAAGCACCGGTGAACTATATAGTATATTGCTACAAAATAGTTAATGTGTCAGTTGGCACGTTTTAAAAGCAATAACATAAAGAAAATACGATACTGCTGCGGTCGGGGGCCAATGAAAATATTCACGACCGCGTGCTCGCAGCTGCCACACGCCTTTATTTACCTCAAGTGCGTTTCTTATTTCGGAAATACCTTGGTTATATCTTCTCCAGTCCTGAGTTTGAGCACTTTAAAGGCTGAAAGCATAGGTCATCTATCAAGCAGAAAACAAGTTTTATGAGTCCTGAGTTCAGTTCCCCGAAAGATCAAATTGGCATGTACAGGCATAGCACAAAGACAACTTTTAGAAGACACTGTGACTGAGTAGGATTTGTTAAGTTACGGTTTTCAAGAAATGGGAATCCAAACAAACCCGTCAACCACTTTCCTATTTCACTTTCACCAGTAACAAACTGCCCGCAGGTTTATTGCATAAGATCACAGTCAATAGTCAGCATGACTTGGTGTTTGTCACTCCTCACAGTCAAAAGGTTAGATTAATTTTGTGATTATATTGTGGACAAAGAATGTACTTTTCCCAACACACATGTCGTCTACAACAGGCGATCAATGAACGCTTACGTGGGTGCATCACAAGATCTGATTAAGTTGAGAAATTGTCAGACAAAGATAAAATATTAAGAACCTGACTATTTTAAACGGTGTTTTGACTAAGGACTTAATACATAGTGTTAGTGAACAAAGATATAAAGTTTAACCGCACTAGCCTGTATTAAGGTGCGAGTTCCAAGTTTCTCCTTGTAGGAATTCGCATATCAAATTGTATCCAAACCCTAGAAAAATGGACCACTTTAAAACATTTAGAGCCAAATTTACGGAGACAATCTAATTTTTAATACGTTGCAAGAATGCACAGTAGTGTGACGTTAAAAGCCCAGCTTTGGACATCTCTGAGTAGTGTTAAAAGAAAATAATTCTGCCACGCAGTGTTATTTTTTTTTAACATTCCAATGTAGCCAACTGTAGTTTTTTGTGCAATGTAAGTAATTGCTCAATCAGGTAGGCTGTGTTCGTATCGATCGCAGGCTACGGTATCGTAACATAACGTTTAGGAAAATAACTATTCTTGTTGCAAAATTCTTGGAATTGCCCGATTGTGCTCTTTATAGTGGACATTGATTCAGAAGAACCTCTGCTTCCCTTCTGGCAGATTCGGGTGCAGATTTGAGTACAGTTAAACGCCATGATGGTTGGAAATCACTTACCGTTACGGAAGGCCTTGTAGAAAATTACACCGAAAACAAGAAGAAAATTGCTTTACAGATTCTTTCAAATTCAAACAATGAGTCTATAATAAACAGTGTAACTAATACTTCAATTCCTACTTCCTCTACACTAGGAATAAGTATTTCAAATTGCGGTAATTGCACTATAAACATCACAATTTCCTCAAAAGAACAGTAGGTTTAGAGAAACTTGTAACCCTTTACAAATTTAAAATGTTGTTCGTGCAGGTTTTAACCTATTAATACATTAAAGTATTATTACATTATTGTCGTTTTATTAGTTTCATTGCCCCCCTTATGTAAGATTTTATATAGAATGTTACGTCATGTTGCCAACACTGATGTTAAGCTAGGCAATAATTGAACATCGCAGCACGTTTTTTATGCAATTTACGTTCTCCAACGTTAAGTCATTTTGGACGATGAATGAAATGGGTGAAATGGTGCTCAAATGAGCCCAGGGTCCATAGAGCTTGGAGTTACGTCTTTCGGGACAAGGGAAACCCCCGGAAAAAACCTTATCCAGGTAACTCACCTGACCGAGATTCGAACTTGGAACCTCTTAAACGTGAGGCAGACACGCTACCGAGGCGGCCGCAGCACGTTAAGCTTCAGGTCTCCGAAATAGGTAATACAAACTATTTATTTTCTCCAGTATATCAATAAGTATTTAGTACTGTCAAAAAAATACTATATTGCACTATGTTCAAAGTAATTTTATTCTGTTCGCAGGAATTGCTCAACTCGCTTTCGTTCGTTCCGCAAGCTATCCTGCTCACAGAATAAAATTCTTTTCCCACTTTTGGCATAAATAACTATTTTGGTTTTTGAGGTTTTTAAGTAATTATTTTTAAAACTTGGCAGTGACGTTTTAAGTTTTGTAGGTGGTATTTGCAAAATTGTTTTATATGGATTTGGTGGAGTATCGCTTTGATTTCGGACGTATACTGCTGCTCAGTATTTAGCAACCGAGAGGACAGAAAATACAGTTAAAAGGACAACCGGTCCTTACTCTAATTTTACAGTTCATAAGGTGAGTTTTCTCTGTGGCGTATGTTGTAATGAGGCTCTTTGTCAATATCTAAATGCTAAAGTTTTATGGAGAAAATTGTGTTTAGCCTGACAGAAATTAATCGACGAACGTTTATATGTAATTAGCTGAGATAGGTAATCTGTTTTTCTCGATGGTGTTACGTTATTTTCGAAATGTTTAACCTCAAGGTCTGGAGATGGAGAACCTTCATATTGACCAGTTTTGCCCGTGTTTAATTCTATATTGACGTCAGGAATTTCTGTACTATCTGAAAACTTTGGAGCCTTTGTTAGTAAATAACTGGACCCATGAGAAATACAAAAGATTCATTTGCCACCTGTTGTATTGAAAAAGTTCGACGTTTCAATAGTTCTTTCAGTGGTAAACAATTTATGGAAAATGCAACATTTATAGAAGTTGTAATGCTATCGGAGTGAAGTTAAAGAAATCGTAAATACATTCACCGATATTTCATATGCATTTTCATGGGTATCACGTTGTCACGAGGACTTTCTATTTCAGATTAGGAGGATACTGTTGTATAAACAAATGGGAGGAGAGGAAAGAGACAGATATACTTTAACGGAATCCTCTTAGGCTGCTGGCATTCTTATTTAACATTCCTATATTATTATTATTATTATTATTATTATTATTATTATTATTATTATTATTATTATTATTATTATTATTATTATTATTATTATTATTATTATTATTATTATTATTATTATTATTATTATTATTATTATTATTATTATTATTATTATTATTATTATTATTATTATTATTATTATTATTATTATTATTATTATTATTATTATTATTATTATTATTATTATTATTATTATTATTATTATTATTATTAATTATTATTAGTAGTAGTATCATCCTCTTTGATATACTCCGTCCTACAGTTATTATTTCCTCTGACTTATTTCTTTTCTAGACTTATTAAATGTAAGACAGGTATTCCCCTAAATCTTCATTTGTTTGTGGTTTCTTGATTGCCGGGTAGAGAGGGGCGTTTTGCAAGTAAAGAGGAGTGCTGGCGCACGTGGTGTCGAACCCGGAACATCAGGAGAAGGAACACGGGCGGCGGGGCTGCCACCTGGCATGCTTCCGCAAGAAGTCAAGGTGTATTGGTTCGAGTCATTGACCTTGTCCTTGCGTAGTGTGAAGAAGGCTGAAGGTTTTCTTTTTCCCTTTTCAGTAAGGGAAAGTGGTTTGGCAACAGTGGGTAAAGGAACCGGCTCCTTTTATCCCACAGTTGTTCTTGCACGCTTTCAGGTAGTTGTACGGTGCTCTCGCTGGCATATATCCAATCCTGTTTCACACGAGGGAGCTAGCGTTAGAAGCAGAAAGAGAAAACAACTGAGTAAAATTGAATGAATCGCTACATTTTGTCATATTTGAATAGCTATTACGGTGTACATAGAGGTATAGGAACGCATTGGATACGTATCAAAAAGGTTTCCATTAAGGCACAAAATGAACATATATCCATACCGTCTTGTAAACTTATAAGAGGGAACCAAGAGAAATACAGAGATACTTTAACAGAATGCTCTTACGATGCTGGTTGGTGGAGGGACATTCATGGTTGTTTATAGAGGCGGCGCATGCCCGAAACTGCCCACAAGCAGCCTAAGAGCATTCCATTAAACTGTATATCTGTCTTTCTCTATTTATCCCCTCCCATAAGTTTACAGCAGGATCGTTCCAGTATGCGACAAATTATACACGTTCAGTGTTGCATGTAAATGGTTTCGCACGGTGCTATAGAAAACGATAAAATTGCTTATAATTTTTATTTCAATTGTTTTATTTACTTTTTCGTAATTTCTACGTTTTCTCCACATTTACGTAAAGAATAATTGAGTAATCCGTCATAAGCGGAAGGTCATTTAGTAGAATTGGCATTTATAAAAGCTTGCGGGCAAAAAAAAAAAAAAAAAAAAAAAAAAAAAAAAAATCCTCAAAAAATATTATTTATTTGATCGAGGTTTATGGCTTTGGTTGTGGCTTACAAAAACATTTATAAATGCATTCATTAATTTGTTTTTAGTTTTTACATGTTTGTAACCAAAACAAATAAAATAGGGGAAAGGAATGAGAATCCATAAAGCATCATTAATGGAGAATATTTTGCTTTGAAGTGTTATGAAGCCCGAGTTAAATATAGTATATATAGGTTCGATTACCACATTTATTTAATTTTGATAATGCGTTTGACTGCAAGTGTGAATGGTTTTCATTGTAATTTGAGGTTGTAATAAGTTTTAAACGTTGACTAACTGCTTACTAATGGACGGTTGTTATATCGAAATTTGACTCCCTACCCCACGCTCCTGCGATGATGAAAAATATTCCCTCCAGTGGAAAACACGACACACTTCCTCTTTCACTATTATCCCTCTCCCCAACCCTTCTTTTCATTGTTTAGGAGTTAAAACCCTACTGCTGGGTAATGAGGAGTTGTTTGGTGCATTGCTGCCAGCCGTGTGATGGAAGATTTGGAAATTTTGCTAAAAATAAATCACCCATATACCGAAGAAATTTTAAAGGGCCCGAACAACGAATTCAATGAAAGGGCAACTCTTCAAGAGACGTGGGCAAATGGCCAATACATACCTGCTTTGGACTAGTTGCCGTTTTCTTTCTTTCTTTTTTTCTTTCTTTTTCTCCTTGTAATGGTCTGGTTAATGGTAGTCCATTACAGCAGCTAATACCCCTTTCCCTCATTTTTCTTGTGGTTGATGTTATCCTGATACCTGTACGGTGCTTCTGTTTACGACTTTCCTGAATATTACATATTTTGCGAGGTTGAACCCATGTTTACAAAGCCATTTACCGCAGTTATTGCCTGACCGCACGACTTGACACGGGGAAGTTTCAAAAGAATTCTGGTAGCGCCACCAGATGGCAGACAGAAACGGATCTCTTCGACAAGCAGTTCCGCTGATGCTGCATAGATGGCAGTGCTACACTGAAAAAGGAAGAGGTGCGCAACCGTCAGCGGCAGCCGTGATAACTGCTTGAAAGCGCTGTGTTTTTGCTGCCCCAATATTGACTTGCAGAGAGACGGAGAGCTTTTGTTTTTGTTTTGCTCTGTTTTGTTTGCGTTTCGCGTTAGTGCCGGAGTGTAACAAAACACTACACAGATGTTTGCGGAGAGCTATGGAGGGAATTCCGAGAAGAGCTTGTAATCACTTAAATGAATGAATCTTCCCGGGTATTGAACCGTTGAACAACGTGCCAGTCAGTGCGCTCAGTGGTTCCACTTTTGTTAGTTAACCGTTTTCATCACGTTATATATTACAAAATACAGGTGATCTGTGCAATTAAACAACTGCCGACTCGTGAAATTTTGGTTGAAAACTTCCACCAGCATGCAGGGTTTATAAATAAGTTTCCAAGCACCACATTTGTTTACATGAGACTTTGCAATACTTTCTTTGAAATTATTTATTGTCTACGGAAAATTGTTCTTTTATGATTCCAAAGGAACACTCCCGAGAGATTCTTTTGGGATGTAAGGCCCAAATTTACTCTAGTTTTCTGTGCGCCTAACATTTTTACTCCCATTTAAACTGCAAACTCTGAAGTTCAAAATCTCGTAATTATATTACTTCGTGATCAAGAAATAAAAAATGACTGATCAGCTCTTTTTAATAGGGATTTATTCTTGAATGATTACTAGTTAAGATGTGGTTGAAAAGGTCGTGACTAATTCACAGGCTTCGGTATAAGACAAAATGTCAAAATAGGTGAGATCAGGCAGAAGCCAATTGCATTATTTTAAATTAATACAAATGAAGCAGTAGGCGTGAATGTATATATCAACTTTACAAAAATACTTCCAAAACAAACCTGTCACAAACTGGTAAGTATAGTATAGATGAACCTTTACGGGAAGTAGTCACGATGTATGAGTGATGTGACTAAGAGAAATATATGTAGATCAATATTGACCAATTAGCATATTATGTGTGGTTTCTCAATCTGAATGATAAAATGTCTTTTTCTTCTCTTTACTCACTCGTTAGGATAATTCTCTAATGCCCGATTTTGACCACGCCGTGGCTGAGTAGTTAGGCCGCTCGACTCTCACCAAGGCGGTCCGGGTTCGATCTCGGGCGTCCGCAAAGTGAGATTTGTGCTGGACAACACGGCGCTGGGACGCGGTTTCTCTGGGATCTCCGGTTTCCTCTCCATCTCATTCCACCGGTGCACCACCTTCATCTCATATTATCAGTGTCACCGCCTGCGGTGTCATATGTAATAAATGCGGGCGTTAAACACTACACTTTTCGTTTCATTTTGTCCGATTTCACCAATAGGTGTTAAGATTTACAACCCAACATGTGTTAGCTTAACACTCGTGTTATACCTCTTGTTAAACTAGCAATCCATATTTCTGTTGTTAAGTCGTTAACTATCGTAGAATTGTCAAGGTGGCGGGCGATGAAGGCAGCTTTTGATGTCGATTTGCTATATTTAGACCGTATAAATGGCGTTCATAATAGAGAAGGCCCTAATGAGGAGAAATGATTTTGAGGAGCTATCAGGTTTTCTACGGAGTTATAGACTGTCAAAACAAGCTCTTTTGAAGGTTACTGGGGAAGTACAAGAGAGGTTAGAACATGCATCGAAAGGAATATGTCGAACTCGCCTTTGATTTACGTATTAATAACCTTGCGATTTTATAATTCACTGAATTCGGTGAATAAATACACTGTCCACCTCCCTCCTTCAAACATTCAAGTCTCTCGTCACTTCTGTCCTTCGCACCTCGTTTTAAATTTACGTAATATTGTCAAAATTGCTTCCTACTTCTGGTAGTGACATTTGCGTTCGAATTGCACTCATTTCCAAGTTTTTCCCACGTCACATTTACCGCATCCGTCTTATTATTTTCCAGAGTATCCTTAGTTATTAATTCAACTAACAATTCTTTCACGATTGATGAGAAATTTCTCCCACGGCTTCTCTTCTGACATTTTTTACAGCTGTGTGCAAGAGTAACAAAAGCGCATAGCAGTACGTTCCGAAAATAATACGATTCATTCACAGCCTTTTTTTATCTGCAGTTTTTAAAAGTCTCTCAGAGTTAACGCGTGTTTGTTAAGGTTTTCAGAAAACAAGTTCGTGAAATGCAAGAATGTTGACAGTTTTCTTTAACGCTGTGACAATGGTTATGTTACATTTGTAATGTCGATATTTGTTGGTGAAATTAGGCATTAAAGTTAAAACGAAGGAATTACGTTAAAATCAGTTTAAATGACTTAGAAAGGGAACATGTTACCGAGTTCGCTGAGAAATCTTGTCACACAAACCGTGTGTTTAAGCAGAACACAGTAGCCGAGTTTATTAAATGATACGCTGCTTGCAAAACAGAGAGAATAATTCTTGGAAGAGACGGTGGACGAGGAGAGGTTTTGACGTATACACTCTTAATAAAGACGATAAAAACCTACGGAAAGCAAAATAATATAGATAGAAGTCACGGATTCGACTGAAGAGATATCAAATTTGCTTCCTCTGCTTGTAGCGTTAGCCGTTTCTGAAACATTCCGTGTGCAAGTAATTTTCATTTATGCGGTCACTGCAGGTTCGGGCGGCATTCTACGAGCAAGGTGCCGGGGTGGGGGGTGTATCTGTTTACATTTTTGCGCATGGCATTGTGTTACATATGTACAAGTTGTCTTCATTTGGCAAATGATCCCACATGCCCACAAATTCATTCTTCCCCGATGCACCACTGCAAAATTTGCATACATCGCGTCAGTTAAGATACAGGTCAGTGAGGCTGAATTGTCTAACATTTTTAATAATCCAATTAAATGTTTTGAAGTAGTGTAAATTAAAAAAAAAACATTATTCATTCACTTTTTAAGAGATATATGATAGTGATATTTTCTGATACTTTAGTAAAGTGAAAATTAATTGAAGTTGATGTTATTGTTTGCAATGAAATAATTTTTTTATTTTTATGAGGTTGTAGATGATAAAAGTATATATTTTTAGATTAATTAAATTTTTGAGTCAATTTTTTTTAATTTACATCCTCCAACGTTAAGTCACATCATAATGAAATGAAAGGGTCCATAGAACTTAGAATTACCCGACATTCATCTTTCTGGATAACGGAAAACCCTAGAAAAACCTTATCTAGATACTGTCCTCCACAGGAGAGATAGTCTCCGACGGCTGAGACGCAGGGAGTTTGGCGAAGCTTCCCACACCCTCCCTGGACAGGTTTATGGCACCCCATGTCAGTTCAGTTATAGGCCATTCAAAAACATTCTGACGGCTTCTAATTTTGTGAATGAATCTTCTGGATTTTAGTAAAACCTTGTAAAACTTACAAGTTTGCGGGGGTGGAGATTTCAACAAAACTGTTGCGGGAGGTTCAGTGCTGTGCTATTTCTGTCTGAAAATGTCTGCTTCTTCATCTGTGAGAACAATACTTGATATTGTTAACAAATGGGCACTGCTAAACGAGACGTACGTACGTTGTGATTTCACATATTTCATTAAGAACTGTTCACACAGATGTGTGCAGCACACTTTAAAATTTTTTAATCAAACTGACGAAGGTTCTATTATTTCAAATTCTGAAGTATTTTAAAAATGCTTGTGCCATATAAACGTCCACACTTGACTTTTAATGAATATATCAGTTTGAAGTTCTAAAACTTCCATGTGTGGATTTGAATGTACTTACTTTCCGCACCTCAACCATCATAGAATTCGCAAAGAATAGATCATCATTTTCAAATTGTTGGAAATATCTAAATTGCCTACATTTAAATTCTCTAACAAGCTTTTCTAATATATAAGCTAGCCCTCATAGCCGTGGTCGTTATTGTGTATATCCCAAGCGTCCACCGCGTAGAGGATCGCGGGTTCGAGTTCCGCCTTAGGCGTGGGTGTTTATGTGTATAGTATATACGTGTAAGATACGGAAAACAGACAGTAAAACAAATGAAAACAACAAAAAGGGAAAGTTAGGAAAAGAAAAACATATATATGTTTTCGTTTGAAAAAAATATTGATCTAATGTGTAGCTTTTATTGTGTCAGAGTTCCTTGAGAGAATTGAACCTTGAAAAGTGAGAGTTCCAGTTTCTTTTCTAAAATTTGATATTTCTACAGAGCTTGTTTTGAATTAAATGCTTTCACGTCACCATATTCGTTCACTATTTTATTTCCCCTGCAAATGGGTATTTGACTCCTCTAATCTGTGTCATTTAAGGGGTGAAGTAATCGCATTCCCATTACTTATGAGGCGAGATGCTTCTATGATTACCTTTGACATCAGACGGTACCTGCAGGCTGGCTCGGCACATCAAAGTCTCTGGTTATCTTCGTGTCTTCCGGTCCGGATGGCTGGTCTTAGTAGATCCTCGTTCTAGTATGATTTACCCTGGCTTCTCAGAGGAGAAGCAAGCGGAGATTTCAGGCCGAGGAGATACGAACTGGTGATAATGAGGACGTAAATCTTACCAACGTAACTATTTTTTATTTAATTTTCATCGTCCAACATAGTCATATCGGACTATGAATGAAATGGATGAAAGCGGCTGAAATGAGCCCAAGGTCCATAGAGCTGAGAGTTATCCGACATTCATCTTTCAAGATAAGGAAAACTCTTATCCAAGTAACTCCCCTGACTAAAATTCGAACTCGGGATCTCTTGAACGTGAGGCAAACTCATCAGCACCTATGCTACTGAGACGGGCTTCTGTTGTATTTCCTTGTTGCACACAAACACACACAGAAGTTAGAGTTCCTGGAGAATCACTTTGATGTTCACATTTGTACTCTGATTTCGCGGAATTAAAAGACGCTGTTTAAAACTTATTAAGCTCTGCTCTTCGCGGCTTCTATTAAGTAGCAGCATTAAGCTTCGGCACGCGAACTTTTCGCGGAACTGTTTTATTGCATTCGCGTGCGACTTAGCGGTGACGTGTCTTTTTTAACAGTTATTGGCTAATGCGACTGGGAACTGAAAACTGACCATTGTCAACTATTTTTTCGTTGCTTGTAGGTATATAAAATGTACCACGCGTTTAACTTCAATGCACTTTTTCGGATTGGCTGTTTTCCCGCGAGGTGCAACTGTTTAGTGAAGTAAATGGAATAAAAATTGAAAATGATAAGTGTAAATAAAATGTTTTATTTTAAGCGAAATTATTAACAAAAGAAGTACATATATTTTAACAATACTTAATCATACATAGTACATTTGAAAATTGAAACTTTAATACAGATAGTAGCGTTTTATAATAATAATAATAATAATAATAATAATAATAATAATAATAATAATAATAATAATAATAATAATAATAATAATAATAATAATAATAATAATAATAATAATAATAATAATAATAATAATAATAATATTAATAATAATAATAATATTAATATTAATAATAATAATAATAATAATAATAATAATAATAATAATAATAATAATAATAATAATAATAATAATAATAATAATAATAATAATAATAATAATAATAATAATAATAATAATAATAATAATAATAATAATAATAATAATAATAATAATAATAATAATAATAATAATAATAATAATAATAATAATAATAATAATAATAATAATAATAATAATAATAATAATAATAAATACTTTTCATGGTAGGTATAACAGAAGTAGGCCATTTATTTAATTACCTTTGAAAGAATAATTATATATACAGTGAAGATTAAGAAGAATAGAACATAGTTAATAAGAAAAATATAAATGTACATAATTAAGAGTTCCTTATGAATAAATAATAATTAAACAAATTACGTTTAAATTGTAGAAAGACTAATAAAATTCAAATTTATGCATTATAAAAATAAAAATTTTAGTATAAATTACTAATGGAAATAATAATTAGATTTTAATTATTTAAATTATGAATATTTAAGGAAATAAAAATAAAGATAAGAACATACACTTAGAGATAGCTTTAGTGTTACAGGTGGAATATGCTGGTTATCATTACATATTTTTCGCTGGGTAGCAGTGAATGTTGTATAAGTGTAGTTTTTCTATGAAGTAGCTGATTACCAGTTGCTTCAGTTGCTGATTTCCAACAAAAGTAGTTCCTGTGAAACACTGTAATTTGTTTTATTTTGTTACATATTTACTCTAATATTTCTGACTCTTACTTAACGTCTGGATTTTCCTTTATGCATTTTGTTGTAGTAGTAGAAGTTTTGTCTGAAAAATTGTGTATGAATTAAAACTGTACACATTTGCTATTATCAATTAAATTTAAGGTGCGAATATATGCTCCTGTGTAGTAACCGGTGTACCGGGATACGATATTCAGATTTTATTGATTTATTTATGTGGAGCGCGTTTTATTACTATGACATAATTTTAACCCTCTTTCATTGACTTCGGTATCACTTGACATATCAGCCCTTACCACGTGACACAGGATTTCCCTAGATTTTTAATATTTCCCTGCTACTACTGACTGGTCACGTACCCAGACCACGTAACAGTAGCACAAAAGACGCTCTTTTGCCCGTCCTTTTGATACAAAAAGGGTTTTCTTCGGACGCTACAAACATCGTGCCTTGTAAGACCAAAAGGCAGATTTAAGCTTTAGTTTAACATTTCAACATACGCGAATATTTTTTACATAAAAACTTTACAGTTGTGGGAATCAGGTATTACAATATTTCATAAATATACATGAACATGATCCCTATAATGAATTAAATATAAAATTATTTCTGAGATGAAATACGGTCTCACTTGTTTTAAAAAATGTATTTCTGAATTATTAAAGCTGTCAAATCATTATTCTGTTTTAACGATGTTATCAATTGCCAGGATGATATTGCCGTCGCCGGTGTGCCGAAATTATGCGCAATTCTTTTACATGCCAGTAATTCTATTGACATGGAGCTGCCGCTTTTTAAAGCACTTATAAACCGTCGGTCTGAGCCGGGATTGAACCCACGACCTTGGGATCACTAGATCTTCAACCCTAACCGGATGGAAGCTGCGTAACAACGAACTCTGCTACAGCCAATGAAGAAAGCGGTCGCGTTTAGAAGAATTCGATTTGTATCTGAATTAAGCTATGACATCATATTATTTTCCCTACGTGGAGTTTTTTGTTGTAACTTACGTCGTCCAACGTTAAGTCATATCGGACGGTGAATGAAATGGGTAAAGTGATGAGTCCGGGGTCCATGGAGCTTAGAGTTACCCGACATTCGTCTATCAGGATAAGGAAAAACCCCGGAAGAAACCTTATCCAGGTAACTCATCCTAACCGAGATTCGAACTCAGGACTTCTTGAACGTGAGGCAGACATGCTACCATCTACGCTACCACGTCGGGCTCCACGTGGAGTAAATCACGTTTTAAGAGCTGGTTTCGCTTTACTCTGTGAACACTTTTAATTGCGATGTCAGTCTAATTATAAAATGGACTATTAACTTGGGAAAGTACTATATTCCATCCAAAAATTAGATGATGCAATATCCTATGATTCCAAAATACCAATTTTTTCTTCTCCTGGTATAGGACACAGTCATATTTATTTATGGCCCTTTAGCCCTTATGCCAATATATATTTCTAATTTTCTAAATTTATTTCTATGAAAAGGCCTGTACTTCTTTGTGGTAGGGGGATGGATCCTCTTCATTCTGGAAGATTTTTGTGTAATTGGTAGGCCGTAATAGATTGAAAAAAATCGTACTACATTACAGTAATTGTTGGAGATCCATTTATCATGCAATTGCTGATCTTTAATACCCCAAGGAATTAATTATTCTTGTTTTGTTTTAATAATTTCTCTTAAGATTTCTTCGGGGAACCCTAATAACCAACCTCAGCAAATTGCTATGTTGCCACTTCGTTTTGAATACATATCTGTCAAGCAGAATAAGGCTGATGATCGTAATTAAAAAGAATGTTAAAAATAATTGTTTACTTTGAAATAATTTCTGTGCTCACAAATCACGTTTTTAGACATGATTCTACTTCAATAACTTCATTGCCATGTTTAGAAATAATATTGAACGTTTCAAAGGAATTGATTTAACAGTATTTTAGTTATTGTTACAGTAGGGACAACATTGTAATCTTTAGAAATCCACAATTCAATATCAGATTACTCGTATTTGCCCATAGCTACAGCGATGTTACTGAAACAAATGAGTAATAACGCACCTTAGTCCATATTGTTCGAAAGTTAATGCAATTGTTTCGTAATAAGTAGGCAGAGAATCTTAAAGACACCAATGGCAGAGAGACGAATTAAGGTTGTGTTCTAGAGTACCCTATGTACAATACGAGAGTGGTATCTACTCCGTTGCGGTTGTGGATAATCTAAATTCTGTAGATTCAAAGTTCTGTTGAAGTGAAACCATCTTTCTGAGAATAACAGAGTACAGTAGAACCTCGTTTACCTGGATTAACTTGGACCAGGGCCGATGCTAGAACGAAAATCCGGATTATCTAGAGAATGACGGAAACACGATAAAAAATGTATGTCACCGATCGGCACATTTTCTGTATGTACTGTAATAGCGTATATATTTGTACTGTACACAATATAGCTACAAACTAGGCGGTAGTAAAATAGGCAGTGAGCTTCTGCTGTCTCAGTTTAGTGTATCGCTTACGATCAGCGCGACCTCGCATCCGCTTTAACATTAGAAGTTCATTTGGCAATGTTTCGGCTTGACTTTCGAAATAAAGCATCAATTTTTCTACATTTGCTACTGCTTCTACGTGGGTCATAAACCACAGCTGGTTCATCAACAGTGTCTGAATCTGAATACTCCCCAATTACATTTTCGGTAACACTGCATGGTGCAGTAATGCCTTCCTCTGTAATCGGTTTATAGCCTCCGTCATTGCAATGTCTTTTTCAACATCGGAACGGCTATCGATATTTTTAAAATGTAACTGAAATGCTCTTGCACTCTTCTTCTTCTTCTTCTTCTTCTTCTTCTTCTTCTTCTTCTTCTTCTTCTTCTTCTTCTTCTTCTTCTTCTTCTTCTTCTTCTTCTTCTTCTTCTTCTTCTTCTTCTTCTTCTTCTTCTTCTTCTTCTTCTTCTTCTTCTTCTTCTTCTTCTTCTTCTTCTTCTTCTTCTTCTTCTTCTTCTTCTTCTTCTTCTTCTTCTTCTTCTTCTTCTTCTTCTTCTTCTTCTTCTTCTTCTTCTTCTTCTTCTTCTTCTTCTTCTTCTTCTTCTTCTTCTTCTTCTTCTTCTTCTTCTTCTTCTTCTTCTTCTTCTTCTTCTTCTTCTTCTTCTTCTTCTTCTTCTTCTTCTTCTTCTTCTCTTCTTCTTCTTCTTCTTCTTCTTCTTCTTCTTCTTCTTCTTCTTCTTCTTCTTCTTCTTCTTCTTCTTCTTCTTCTTCTTCTTCTTCTTCTTCTTCTTCTTCTTCTTCTTCTTCTTCTTCTTCTTCTTCTTCTTCTTCTTCTTCTTCTTCTTCTTCTTCTTCTTCTTCTTCTTCTTCTTCTTCTTCTTCTTCTTCTTCTTCTTCTTCTTCTTCTTCTTCTTCTTCTTCTTCTTCTTCTTCTTCTTCTTCTTCTTCTTCTTCTTCTTCTTCTTCTTCTTCTTCTTCTTCTTCTTCTTCTTCTTCTTCTTCTTCTTCTTCTTCTTCTTCTTCTTCTTCTTCTCCCTCTTCTTCTTCTCTCTCTTCTTCTTCTTCTTCTTCTTCTTCTTCTTCTTCTCCCTCTTCTTCAATATTGTTTTCTGGCAAGTCACTCACACCAGGCCACAACTTTTTCCATGACTTAATCGAAGTTTCTCTTCCAACCTCGTCCAAAGCAGTTGGGGTGAGTGCAATGAATTCGCCTGCTAGCAAAGGAATTCGAGTAAATTACCTACTGAAAATAGCAACTTATCGTTTGTAAAGCATGTCTTCATTTACTACGCTAAGCAACTTATTTTTTTTTTTTTTCAAAACTGGTCCGGGTTAAAGGGTCCGGCTTAACGAGGTTTTACTGTACATGAATTGCATAAGTTTTTACGCTTTGCCCCCGTCACTTCATGTTCCTCGAGCACACTTTCCAATACAGAGAGAGTTTAAGTGAAAATTGGACGAGATTTGCTTTGAGAGTTTTAACCAATATATTGCAGTGCACTGTAATGCTAATTCCATAATAATAAAAGAAAGCTGTGAGGAAGAAAGGGTACAATTAAAAAAAAACTGGGTCAATGAACAATGTGTTCCAGAATGAACATTTTATGTTTCTATTACGAATATTACAGATAGGTATAAATTCGTTGTAAATCTGTTTCATAAGATGCAAGTAGGTATTTCCGTGACATAGGCCATTTCGTGATACTTTTTCGAAGGGATGTCACAAAGGAACCTGTTGGTGTTAACTCGTCTTTCACTGTTGGTAGTTGACATATTTGTTTAAAAAACTCAGGAGCTATCAGCAGGCGCGTTTCTCTGTGACATACCTTCTAAAAAGTATCACGAAATTGCCCATGTCACGAAAATCCCCTTTACCCTATTTTGTTTGGAAAATACACACTTATAATTTTAAGGATAAAAAGTGTATATTTACGATTAATTAATTTTAGGTATATATAAATTATTTCTCTAGACGAATAGAATGTTCAGCCAAAGTAAGTGCGCCATTTTTTAAAACATTTCGAAGTAGGAAGAGTGAGGTTGTAAGTTGAGTGTTGCGTTGTACTTATACATATAGGTTTGTTTTGACTTGTTGCTTCCTCACTGTACGCTGGTAAGCTCACTTTTAGCGGAATGAACGCTGTTTTGTTTACATCGTCAGACTATCGATGCACCTACGTGTACTACAAAGCCCGTGATCACGTTAGTAATCACAGCACTCGTTTAGCAGATGGGGAAGCACGTTAGACAGTGTTTTTAGCAGAGTGGCGAGCATGCAAGTTCTGTAATTAGCGATGCAATCGACCATGGATACATTTAAATGAGGGAGAGAGAGGTGGGTACTCATTTTATCTAGTTTTAATTGGATTTAATCACGTGAAGCAGTCAGTCACGTTGACTGAAGCTTATTTTGAAACAGGGTGCAAAGGGACGCGGCTAGCGTTTTCCGCACCAATAAACGTGGCTTTACTTGGCCCAGATAATAATTGACGCAGAATTTAAACCGTCTTTAAATTTCAATGAATGATAGCCACTAATCACGTTGGCCTTGTTCACTTCGGTGGTAGAGTTAAAGCCTGGAATTATTGATGGCGTTCGAACCCCCATGGCATGGAAAGAAAAGGCAGCGCATTCTGCTAATTGAGGGAGATTTAGGAACCTTCCACTAAGCCGTAACCAATTAAGTTTTTATTCATTTTTCACCCAACCGCACGGCACCGGGCTTTATCGCCCGCTTTCAACTGCTAATTGTTAATGACCGCACCATTGTAGAGGGAGCAGTTGTGGCTTGCGTGTTCTATGGTCTGAATTCGATTCCCGACACAAGCAGGCACGCGGGATGAACAAAGCCGGCTATGCTTCTCTGGAAACAGAAGTGTGAAGCAGTGAACAAAGCATTTACCGTTTGTGGTTAAAACAGCTGGTAAGGTATATTGTGAGAATCTGGTAGCACTAACCGGTAAACCACTCGTTCATCCTGGGTTAAATGTCATTACACAACTGTCTCAGAAAATAGATCGATATTAATTACCTACAAATGAAGTGAACAGTTAGAGAAATTATGTTAAAAAAAATAATAATAATAATCTGAAAATTACGTTTTGAGGTTCTATGAAGAAAAATATTTGACATGTTGCATTCACATGACGATTTATACTCATTTCTGTACAGAATATTCCTACAAAAGTTCAATATTTTCTTTATTTTATGTTAATCCAGAATAAACTTTGAATTACTTCACGCACTTCTTTATAGGATGCAGCAGGTAAATCGATAAATGTCTAAAAACAACATGTCGCTAAGTGATGTTTTTGGCATTTTATGCTCTTTGCGAGGCTATAAGAAGGGGAAAATGAGAAAAGAGTAAGATATATTATCTTTGTTTGAATGTTTAAATTTGTACTTGTTCTTCAAACGCGAGTCATTTGTTTTTTTCTCTCGTGCTCATACAAAGAGCTTGAAATTTCTAAGCTATCACATTGCGACTTCTTTTTTAAAAGTTGACAATCGCTTTAGCCTTCTGTGTCCTCTATATACCCATTAAGAAGTGTGTACTGAATATTTCGCTCGATTATCAGTGAGTAGACAGAAGAGTGGACAACGTAATATGAAGGCATTATAGATATTTACGGTTTTTATAGTGTAATAAATCGTTAATGTTCAGGAAATGAAAAGTGTTGCACAAGATGTGCGCATGTAAGGAACTATATTTCGCAAAATTCAAATCGTCAGAATTTCGGGATTTCAGATGAGACTCGAGTTTCAGTAATTTACTTGCCCGCCTCTGTACCGCAAGTGGTAGCGTGTCTGCCTCACGTTCACCGAGTTCGAATCTCGGTCAGGGTGAGTTATCCTTTTAGGTTTCTCCGGGGTTTTTCCTTATCCTTAAAGATGAATATTTGTCAGTTAAGCTCTATAGACCCTGAGCTCACTTGAGAATCATTTCACCCATTTCATTCATCGTAGGATATTGACTTAACGTTGGAAGACGTAATAGTAAAGAAAAGTTATTTACTTAATCCCTGTTTCATATAACCTTGCCCCGCTGACATGTATCACTCCACGTGCAACTACCTTCCCCCTCATCCTAATTGGCTAATGCTTTAGCGCCATAGGACTTAGGCGATGCCTTCCCGTCACATTTAAAACTGCAGTAAACGTCATAATAATTGCCAGGAAGATAGATAAAATCATACAAATAAGAATATGAAGGCATGCAAAAATACAAGTTTATAATGAAACTGAGCAAGTTGAAACTGAATGAATGAGCAATAAAACTGGAACAAGTTTATAATGAAAGGCCTTCGGCCTTTTTCACTGGGATTTTTTAAAACTAGCACACATACTTTGCAAAAATGTTTGTCTTTCAGTCTTAAAAGTCGTGTCACGCCATACTTGTGTGTCTTTCATTCACCCAAGTCTCGTCCAGGTAGTATATTTTGCGATTTGTATCCCGGTACAATCTGATTGTCCTTAAATAACGTCTTCACCACACAGCAATATCGCCCCTGGAGTGGTAAGTTTTCCTGTTGTCTCAATTTCATGTCGCGATGTTCCTACACATCTAACACTCACACCTGTAAGTTCAGAGCACAGCTGTTCGACTTCTCTCACTGACAAAGACGGATTCTTCTCTGTGAGTGCATAAACACATGCAACACAATTCTTTTGTCGCCGCTTTGTAAAGGTTTTCCTTTGTGATGCTTCAGCGAAAAACTGGCGCTAGACTCTGCCATTATACATATAATAAGTACACGCTCAATAAACGATCAATAAAGTAATTTAGCTCTCGGCATAGCACACCGTCGAATGGCAATATATGACTAATCCAGTTCAAAACAAGGTCAGTGATAAAAGTCATATAAACAAATGTGTCACCACTACCGCTAAATCACGTGCTATCGTGCCATGTGCTTGAGAGCAAAGGAACCTCCTCTTTACTTCGTTTAAGAATTAACATGCATTTCAGATAAATCAACTCTGCTGCGTAATATACTTAATTAAAACAGTTACGAAAATATGAATTTGACAATTCTCTTCCAATATATAAAAATATATTCCCCATGTTAAATAACGAACTAATTTTTACCGCACAACAGTCTATACTGCAATAGCAGCCAATGAGAGGTGATAAGGTCACGTGACCGTTAAGAGATACGGGACAAGGTTATGTGAAACAAGGATTAGAATATTAGGCTTGCGAGATTACGAAAATGCGTTTGATGTTACTATTAAATTGTTAAATACATGATAAACATTTCAGATGTGTTAGTTGGATTTACAAATTTTAGTACCAAAGTATCCGACAGCATAGAAGTTGTCAAAAGCAGACCCTCGCACTAAAGCAAATCGCTGCGAAGTGTTACTGCTTTGGAAACACCGACTTGTGCCACACGCCAAAGTAATTTCCTCGGTGGTCGTTGTAGCGTAACCGCACTCTTGTCCTAATGTCCCCTCTAAGTGCTCTTTCCTTTTCTTATCTGTCCTTGTTGCTCTCGATCTAAATCTGTTGGCGTATTTCTGAATGACCTTTTACCGCATACAGCCTGTTACCAAAACGGGCCTCTGTATTAATTTTGAGAAATGCTGATTTTGTTGAATACACATTGCTATGTATTGTCATTTTTATGGTGAAATATTCGTTTAAAATTAATTGCCATTAGCAATCGTGTTTTATAACTTATGTACACAAAATGTGTATTTCTATACCCTTGCTGATTACGAAGGCTATTTGCCAGAAATATCCAATGCAAAATTGTACTGAACTTCTTACAAATAAAAATTCAAGGAATATGCGTAAGTTCAGCCCAGGCTGTTAACTTACCATATTCATTTACAACTTCTACTTGCTATAGAGTAATTTCCCTTAAAGTTACACCTTGTTTACTGCTCTGTTTCTTGAACAACTCTGTTTCTTTTTAACTTTAAAAACTCTTCAGATTTTGTTTCAAATTTACTAAAAAAGAGCTTTAATTAATGCATTCTTTCTATCCATTCTGATCCATTTCTCATTTATACAAACGGAAGCAAAAGCTTCTATCAAACCAGTGGTGAGCCTGCCTCGGTAGCGTAGATGGTAGCGTGTCTGCCTCACATTCAAGAGGTCCCGAGTTCCAATCTCAGTCAGAGTGAGTTACGTGGATGAGGTTTTACCCGGGGTTTTCCCCTATCCTGAAAGACGAATGTCGAGTAGCTCTAAGCTCCATGGACCCTGGACACATTTGAGCATCATTTCACCCATTTGATTCACCGTCTGATATGACTTAACCTTGGAGGACGTAAAATTACAAAAATTACAACAAAAAAAGTGGTGAAGACTAGAGAGAACTTTGCGGCACCTTAATTAACTTTTAGAATGAACACAATGCCACATGCTGGGAACGGGAGTGACAATAGTTGACACTCATTATTTATTTTATAGTATTATGTATTTCATAGTTGGTATTTTAAACGTAAAAGTATTGATACTTCAGAAGTTGGCAATATTTCAATTTCTCGTGCTCAGATCCAGATACTGTTTAATTCTACATTCTCAAACAGTCAGCAATCAAATTGCTCATTTATTAGCCTTCATTACATTTATTGGCCAACTTAATTGAAATTTATTCTCACCCACGCATACTATGAGATAAAAAATCCTGCAATTCACTCCTGAGGCAGCTGACAGCATGTTCATTAAACACGGAGATATAGAAGACAGATAAAATATATGGCACACAGGGAGAGACGTTATTAATGTTTTTAATATTATTTTCGCGTTCCGATACCTGTTTTCGAACCACTGAGAAAAAAAAAAAAAAATACCTACAGCCAGATTTTTCCAAGGAATGTACCATTCTGTCATGTTCTTCGCTCTAAACTCAATTTCAGTGACGACATTCCTTCACAGAATTGACTGGTCAGGCAACACTTATATCTTACTGGTTTACATAAGGCGTGTGACGCCTTCAGATGAAGGCGAAATTTGCATGTCAATTGTTTTAGATGTGGATGGAGAATATTTATTGCCCCTAAGTACCGCAATTACCATCCGCAAGCTTGTCATTAATCACTTCATTAACAGCGGTGTAGTAGGTAATTCCAGGAGTGTGTTAGATGCTAGAAAACAAACTAACACTGTGGTTAGTAGAACTGGATTTTTTTTTTTGTCAAGAAAATTAATGATAGAAATGTTTTTATCTCTCACGCCAGTGACTGGCAATTATTAGTTCATATTTATCTCTAAAAAGGCGGGAGTTCGTCTGAAACATGTTTATTAAACGATTTATGTGTTACAATATCCACAGCAATCCATCAATCATATTTGAATGAAACTGTGCAGAACGAATTGGAAAAAATAAACTCTGGCACTTCAGTTGCTGCTCAATGCATATTTGCCTTAAAAATTGTAAATTTCACACCTGTATTATGACTATGACAAGGTTTGGAGAGCTTCTCGACCTAAGGAATCTTTTTTGCCCCTGCCCCTATGAAGATGTGCCCACGGGAGGCAGGGATGAGGTGAGAGGCTACTATAGTGCCAGCAGCTAAGTGGCGGGTGAGGCAATATGCGCAGTGGTATTCAGTGTGCTGTTGGCTCTCATGCAGAGAAAAAAACTATGTTTACCGATTAGACATCGAAGTGCTTTTTAGATGGTGTAGTGATAGTAGGTGTTTTAAAATTTAAACTCGTACAAGACAAGTAATGGAAGAAACGAAGAAGCGTCTGTTGGCGGGCCATTATGCATATGCCAAATGTGATGAACGTACAGTCGAGGTCTTAAAACTGTGCAATGAATTATCAGAACAAGCAGCGGGTAAATTCATGTTCCATTCTCCTGACAAAAAAAAAAAAAAAAAAAAAAAAAAAAAAAAAAAAAAAAAAAAAAAAAAAAAAAAAAAACCGGAGATCTGCAACTGGAATTACTGTGCTCTGATGTAAAGTTTTAGATTTTTAGTTAATCTGCCGTTTCTTCGTTTGCAAATTTGCAAATTATTGTTAGATAGTGTCAAATGTAATTTGGTGATACTGCTAAAGAGTGTTGTTTGTTTGTTTTGTAATTTACGTCCTCCACCCAACCTTAAGTCATATCGTACGGTGAATGAAATGGGTGAAATGATGTTCAAATGAGCCCAGGGTCCATAGAGTTACCCGACATTCGTCTATCAGGATGAGGAAAAAAACCGGAAAAACCTTATCCATGTAACTCACCCTGACCGAGATTCGAACTCGGGACCTCTTGAACGTGAGGTAGACATGCTACCAACTACGCTACCAAGGCGGGCAGTTTTATGTTGTTGAATATAAAATTAATGCATATAGAATGTTTGAATTGGCAGTGCAGTGTTGTTTAAAGTTATTCCAAACCGATATAGTAATACACAGAAACTCATAATGTAGCTGCGTAAAGAGTTTTTGCTAATTTATAGAAGGCGAATATGAAACTATTTTTAAAAAACCCAAACTAAACCCCAGTAGGCAACTTTTGTGCTGTTTTCAAGATGAATGAATTTGTTTCTACCTAGGTTTTGATATTTTATGGGAATGTATTTTAAATGTCATTATTTTTTTAGTCCTTTGTCTTTTAATTGTATTTTGCACGATTTTCACATTTCTATCTGTGTAACTGAAAAGAAAAAGGTTTAGTGGCAAAAATTAAAACCGGGAATATAATGAATGTGCTTTATACATATGTGCTTTATTATATGGATTTAATAGTACGTTTCGACGTTTAACTTTAATTGTTGAAGGAAAGTTGATGTAGCACGAGAAACTTCCGGCACATGATAATATGACAACGCAGGGAACAACTTCCGGTCACTGTAAGGGTGCCCGTCTCGGTAGCGTGGTGGTAGCGTATCTACCTCACGTTCAAGAGGTCCCGAGTTCGAATCTCGGTCAGGGTGAATTACCTGGATAAGGTTTATTCCGGGGTTGTCCCTTATCCTGAAAGACGAATGTCGGGTAACTCTAAGCTCTATAGACCCTGGACTCATTTGAGCATCATTTCACCCATTCCATTCATCGTCCGATATGACTTAACGTTGGAGGACGTAAATAATAAAAAAAAAAAAAAAAAAACAAGAAGAAGATTGTAAGGGTGGCGGACGTCTGCAGAGGACAGGGTCCCTAACAACGACGGATTCAATTCTTTTGTTTCCCACAAGAAGTTAACACAAATACCTACATGTACTTTTAAATGCCGTTTCCATACGTTAATTTGAAATAATCCTTAGGGGAAAAATATCTCCAGCATCGTAGTGAGGATAGAAAAATTGTTTCTATAGCAATAGTGAGATCTATAATGATTATTTATGTGGATTTGTCATAGATAACGATCATTTCAAGACTTTTTTCATATCGATTTGACTGCCAGTATAATGGAGAAAGAGAAACGTATTGTATATTAATCCTATTTTGAAACTTCAGAACATTTTTACCTTTAACGATTTGAGAATGTAATCTTGGGATTCTTACAGTTTCTCTCCTGAAAAAGAAAACAAGAAAGAAAATAAAAGGATGTGAAGAGATTTCAAAATGGTTGAATAAATCTACTGGATTCATGGAATAAGGTCAGAGCCAGCGAGAGGTGAAATGCATTTGAAACAAATGCACGATAATTTAGTCATGATGAAGGTTAGATAGAGGGAAAGGCGGGGTTTAGCTATCGGCTAGAAGTTGTTAGGTTTTCTCGGTTAACTCGATTGCTGCCATTAACCTCTATTAATGTTCCTTAAGCATTATATTTATTAGAAGGCGAATGAACGATTTCCGACGTCAGAGTTTTGCGGCAAGAGGTTTTAATGGGCTTGTTTGTTGGAGCTCTTGTAGGGGCCAATCACGCAAAGCCTGCCCGTATTAACGCTAATGGAAATGTTCCATGGAAAAACTGATAGGATTCGGTAAGGGCTGTTGTTAATCTGCTTCCAACAGGGAATGCATTTTGGTCACGAACTTTATCCCTGTAGCCTACTTTCTCTTAGCCATGATGTAATGAAACACTGTTTCAGATTTGCAACTGCGAAATTAGCGCACAAATTGTTGCTCCTACAACGAGCAACTTACAAGGTGTCTATGTGTTGGTTCGGCCTCGATTCGATTCTCTGAAGAGCTGGAGAAATATTTTGATAAAATGTTGTTTTTCTCGGCGTGTCCATTTGTTGCGTATGCCTGCAGTAGGACTATCGATGTGCAGCTGAGTAGCTTCTCGTAGGAGCAGCTTCTGTGGCTTTGGCACTTCGGTTACACATAAACTGAATGTTCTTTGTTGTCGACTTGACACTCCATTTTATTAACCTGAAACGAGAAAACAGTATACATAAAGATACACAAGCTAAACATACTATTTTTATAGCATGGAATTATTGAATAATGTAAAACGTATGGCCAAAACCAAACCTTCAGTTTCACCTAAAAAAAAAAGGCCATAAGTTATGGGAAAACATTATTTTGATTCACAGCTTGGCCAAATCTTTCAGACGTCATTTTTGTTCATATTTAGGTGTTTGTTTCGGCTGTATACACGTTAATTGTACCTGGCCGCACAGGAACATGGGCAATATTTCCAAAAAGTATGACCCTGAATTATCATGGGTATACAAAGTCACTACTGGTTGATATCTAATGCTTTGTAGCATATAATTACTGATATTTGAGGCATAGTCACCTAGATAGACCATAACTGTTAAGAGCCAAAAGACCAAGCTGTTAAGAGCTGTGTTTGTGGCTTGGATTGAAACACACAAACACGCGCGCACGCACACACACAGATCGTTTGTAAACTAATAATATGTTTGCAAGAACTATGAATTGACACTGATTGACCTAATGATCTGTCTTACACCAGAACGATCCCATAGTAAACAAACGTGAGAGGGAAATGAGAGAGACAGAGGTATAGTGGCCGCGCTGAAACCATCCCCAGGCGGTCGCCTTTGTACGGCAAAACAGTTCTCACCCCTAACCTCAATGTCATAAATTTCTTAGGTTACACTTACCGGGGCGGAGGGGTGAAGAATGTTAGGCTCGTGTTCATAGCTAAAATCATCCAGGGTTGCCGGTGTTCTAAGACGCATTTAGAAGGGAAAAAAATTCAAGCTGATTTCACTGTACGAACGTCATTTGGTTTACTTATTGACATTTTCAAATAAAATTTAAATCATTAATATATCCTAATTTTACAACGCTTTATAACATAACTCAAAAGAGATATATTGCCTATGTTGTTATGGTACTGGTACTTGCATTACCTACAAGAACTAAATGCGTGTTATTAACATAATATCCAGGAAAGCTTAGTAAAACATTCCGATACCTTGTTGTAGGACCATCATTACAATTTTAAAAGGGTTAAATTGCATGAGTGTACATGAATTTCTGAGGGATATGTACTTGCAAATTAAAGAAGCATTTTTGATTCTGGTAGTTAATAATAATTTGTAAGCAAAGAGTGCATGTTAGGGCTTTGTTTATTGCAATTGTAAGCCGATTTACCCTCAGATATTTTCCTATATGGCAGCTACAGACGGGGAATCAAATTTCAGTTGATTTAACAAAGCAGTAAATATCCCAAACCTGGCTTTTTAGGAGTCACTGGGCCTCTCTGCGTAACATTCCGCACAGTTTTCCTGTCCAACTTCAGTATTCTTGCAGTTTCAGAAATCGAACCCTTGCCTAAATTATTGTTTTTCACATACTCATGAATATTGCACACGAAAATCTGGCATTGCTTGTTCAAGGTTTTTGTACGTCTTTTTTCCTTCTTCGGAGTTCTGGAACCACTGGTACTTGGCAAGGGGTAATTTTCCGGTGCAGCTGGAGGGAGAGAAACCTCGTTCGATTCCCACGGTCTCCACATCGTAATTAAACTACGCAAATACCAAACGCTAATAACTATTAAACACTAATAAATTTATAAAACTACACTAAGTAAAACACTATGTAACTTCTATAAATATAAGCTTAATTAACACACATAAGAACACACACCTGTTCACAGTCTAAGCTAATAGCAGACACTGAACATCTAAGGTCACGAGAAAAGTGTTGCAACAGCGCTTTTCTTTGGTGACAGATCACCCCACATGTTTTAGGATGAAGGACCCCTATAATTGCCTACTTATGGAATGTGCGGTCAGAGGTGAACGCTTCTGAAGCCGCCTGGGATTCAAAGAACGAGGCTGCTATACCTATACGGAACGCTCTTAAGCTGTTAGTTGGTGAAGGGAAATTCAGTGTTGATACACGTGGTTCCGAAGGAAGTGGTAGCTCTTTCTATCTCTTTGTCCCCTCCAATAAGCTTACAACAGGCTAGTTATCCACTTTGAGACAGTTTATCTCTCAGTGGTTCGAAGCGGCGTCGAAAGCTGACGATCTATGGTTCACATTGTATTTTTCAGTTTGATTCTACCATTCCAAGTATTTGACATGGTTCATAAACGTTCTTATCAACATTGCGGTTAATTTTATCAATACTATTCATCAATTTCACTGTAGATACTCCTTACCTCTACTTCAGAAGACAGCTCTTCATTGAATTTGTTGGTAGCATACAACCTAACCTTTGTGATGGAGAAGCGGCAATTAGAATGGTTTTCTCCGGGTTCTCCGGTTTCCTCCGCAATTCATTTCGTCAGCTGCCCCATTCTTTCATTAATTGCACCGGGATTTCATATACGCTTCTCCACTTTTATGTCCTGCGCCGTGGCGTAGCGGGCTAAGGCAGCATGCCTTAGTCTCTGGCCACGGAAAGCGGCCCGGGTTCGATCCCAAGTGGTGGGGATTTTAGGTCCCGGTTATAGGATCGGTGCCCACTTAGCATCGTGAGGAAAGTGAGGAGCTTACGCTAGGTAAGCGGCCCTGGTCACAAAAACTAACGTTCCGGCTGGGGAATGCCGAGATGTGGACCACATCTCCTCCCCGTATCGGTTGGATGATCGTCCACCTCTGCCGTGCGTAACTGGGCGTGAGGCCGGCAGTCGGGTTGGTAGGCCTTGGCCCTCAAAGGGCTGTCGCGCCATGGATTATATTTCCACTCTTATATCAGATATTAGGTTGATTTCAGATATACTCTCAAATCTACAGTTTAACTGCTCTGATCCCAGGCTCCCGCGTTTATGTCCTGGAGGCTTTAAGTGCTCTATATGAGGAGGATAAAGTAGTAATGGGAAAACTGGAAAAAAAATATACAGTACTTCCTTCTAGCATAAGTAAAGGGCAGAGAAAGTGAAAAGGACATCAAAGTTTGAAAGATCTCGAAGCGTTATTAGCTCCCAGGAGATAATTAAGTTTGAGCGCAGGGACAGGCGGTCTTGTTGAATTAGCAAGTGTGTAATTATTTGAGGAAAGTTTGTTGAAATGACGTGCTGGAAAATCCCCGGGCAGAGCCGTTCACCTGGACATCCTCTGTGCGTGGCTCACTGCCATTAGCGCCGCATCTCTCTCTCTCTCCCTCTCCCTCTCCCTCTCCCTCTCTCCCATCTCCACATTACACTATAAATTATTCCGCAGCTTTGACATGGGCCCGCACAAGTTTGATTGAAAATATATAACCGGCAAATGCCAGAGCTTAGTTTAAAAGAGAAGAGGGAACGATGCAATTACTCCACAATCAACCAGTTAAGCCAATCAAAAACGGGTGGCCAATTACGTTGCTGCTGCTGCTGCTGCAGCATTATCCGGGCGCAAACCGACACACATACGCGAGGGGATAATTTAAATGTTGGGGCAGAATTAGACAGAACGCTCAGCGTGTGTTCCAAAAAGTGAGAAAAGTCTGCAGATACACAAAGGACCAGAAAATCTACAAGCTGCAGTCAATTTCATCACTGTTGCTGATTATGAAACCATTGTGCGTCATGCCCTGTCATCTAGCGGCTTTTGTTGTATTCTATCGCGTTTTCAAAATTTGTGTTCCTAATCGAATCCCCCAAATCAGGTAGGTTTGCCTTGTTTTGAGAAAGTTACTAGGGCTATATGTATATGTACGTATATATACACACACACATATATATATACACTTTTCCTTATCTTTACCGGTTTTTATTATTTCCGTTTGTTTTCTGTAGTTTTTACACTTATACACCCATGTCCAAGGCGGGACTCGAACCCGCGACCCTCTACGTGGCGGACGCTAGAGACATACACCATAGCGATCTCAAGAGTTAGATCCCGCGCTTTCTTGACTTGGTTTTCTCGTGGTCTCTGTCACCTAGGCAAATGTTGGGGTGCTTAATTTCGTTTATTCCATTTCTTTATCATCTTTTAGGTGTGCTTTTAAATGCTGTTATAGGCGCCGGAAGGCGTTATGTGGTCACTGTCCTCAGGAGAAGGGCTCTAATCGAAAGCGGACCCAGAGTGCTGGTAACTGCACAGCGGGTTCTGGCGGCGGGAAGAACTTTACATGTTACGGACTTCCGCGTGTCTCTGTCGCCCATCTGCCTGCGAACTTGTGCCCACTTTCCGTTCCCCCCTATCTCCTGGGCGTGTTAGCCGCAACAGATTTGGCCCGCCTCTGTAATGTAGGTGATAGCCCGTGTGCCTCACGTTCAAGAGGTTCCGAGTTCGAATCTGGATAAGGCTTTATCCGAGGTTTTCCCTTATCCTGAAGGATGAATATCAGGTAACTCTAAGCTCTATGGACCTTGGGCTCATTTGAGCATCATTTCACCCATTTCATTCATCCCCCGATATGACTTATCAATGTAGGACATAAATTAAAAAAAAATATTTGTGTGGAGGTCAAAGTGAGCGAGGTGCACTAAGTTCCTGTAGTGTGCGAGGATTGGAACGATGTACTTGTCTTTTAAAGCACCCCATTAATAAAATTCACAATTCGTTAGGTCAGGGGAACGAGGGGATCACAAATCAACACTAGTTATTCTGTCATCAAACAGCTCTCTTACTGCATTTAATGATTTGGCAGCCGTATGTGCTGTTGCAGAATATTGTTGGAACCAATCGTAGGATTTCTCTTCTTTTGTCAAGCGATTCAAAAATGACCTCAGAATTAACCTCCGATATCGCTCTGCATTTACTGTTTCATCAAAGAATATGGGCCATATTATTCTTCAAGCACTTATCTTACACGCCACACTCCAATTTTCTGATCATAATGAAGTGTTTCATCCAGTAGCAAAGGTTTTTCTGAAACCCAGTATCGACTGTTGTGTGTATTCAAACGTTCAGTTTAATGAAACCAAGATTCATCCATGAAAAACAAAAGTTGTGGGTCAATGAAACCCCTTTCCATGAATTGGAAAAAAACAGCTACAATAATTTACACGTTTAGCGGGATTATTTAGCTTTAACGCTTGCATACGTGTGTAGTGATAGGGCTTCAGTTTCAACAGACGTGTATCATTACACTACAGTAACTTAGGGAACACAGTGCGCTTAAAATCACAAGAATGCCTGCTGCTGAGCATCGGAGAGTGAGCGAGAATACTTACACGAGATATGCTGTCTGTTTAAGAGCAAAAGGTCAACATTTCCAGCATCTATTATGAGGGAAGGATTCTAGTCCGGCGCTGCCAGCGTTAAGTATCCCGCTGACTGCTGGCCGTCTCGCGCAGTAAACAGTGTCCGCGAATGGGTTCGATTATAATTTAGCTACTCTATATATATAACAGTTCGTGGAATGCAGTCACTCTTAATATTAGCTGGAATTATTCTTCGGGTTTATTTAAACTAGCACACAGTTTTTCCACACATTAACGCGAACTCAGTTTCTCTGGATTCACAGTTTATTTAATTTATGGACGCTTTCTAATCCATTTCGCTCAGGATATTTATCCATGTCTAGCTGGAATAAGCTTCGGCGCTATTTTAGCGGAACTCTTTGTCTATCTTTTTAGCCGGAACTCATTGTGTCGCCTGATACGCTCCCGTAGAGAAGGTAACTGCGTGAATTTCCCATATGTCTCTTGCACATTTACTAAATTACACCCACCCTACGAAGGGGTGTTAATTCTTATTGGCTACGTTTTCCTGCATTACGTTATTTCTTCCCGGGGACGCTCAGGAGAGTAATGTAAATATTTTAAGACTAATGTTGGCGGTGGTGATACATCATGTGATAGCGTTAGCAGTATTTCCCTGTTTGTTTTTCCCTCCGTCTACTCCTCCGCTTGTATGTGAAAGTTAACTGCAGAATGGTACAATAAAATAAATATTTCCCCTCGCCTACAATGGGTGCGATCGGGTCCTTCCAAATATTATCACTGCACACTTTACATCAAAACCTAACAAAGCCCAGGAACGTCTTATTTATTTATGTATTTATTTATTCATTCATTCGTACAAAGCTTCTTACAATTAAAATATACAAGGAATATGTTTAAGTGTTCAGCCCAGCCTGTTAACTTACCATATTTATTATAAACTTTCACTACTTACACATTCATTTCCCTTAAAATAATACCTTGTTTATTACATCTCTTTTAAACTTTATTTAAAAATTCTCCCGATGTCATATAATCTTTAGTAAAAAAATTAATTGGTGCAATCTTTCTATCCATTTTGAGTCATTTCTCATTTATACATTCTCTTCTCCATAACTTTCTCGCTTTATAATCAAATCTTATGTGCTCTATATCTTCTTTTCTCCCACATATTGGGCACTCGTTTTGTGGAAAACCTTTTCTCATCTTCAGTCTGTATATACCCGCTCTCACCCACGATATACCCTCTCTTTGTTCTTTATTTAGTTTGTCAATATATTCTTCTCTTTCCCATATACTATTTATTTTAATGTACGAGTCTGACGATTGTTTTCCAACCATATCAGCAAACAGTATTTGTATTTACATGTCTTCAAATCTTGTGTTAACTCCTTTCCAAAATCTCTTTGCATTGTTTTTCCTCATTCTCCAAATTTCTCCCAGACCATTGCTTTCCAATTTATATTATATACTATAGCATTGTCTTACCAGACTCTTTTCGTCCAAATTTAAAATTCTAAACCAAAAATGAAATTGCTCTCTCCATGGTCATACCTTTCCTTCTTACTCTCTCTTTCTCTCTCTCTCTCTCTCTCTCTCTCTCTCTCTCTCTCTCTCTCTCTCTCTCTCTCTCTCTATATATATATATATATATATATATATATATATATATTTGGGCGAATTCCTTTGCTGTTACGCTTGGTGGTCCTAAAACTTCTCTGCAGAATATCCTGTGTACTGCATCCACAAATTCCCATCCATCCTCCAGTCTCCACACTTCAATACCATATACAATTTTTGCTTCCACTGCTGTGTTTTATGTTTTTTTTTCTAACCACCAAACAACATTTAAACATTGACGAATGTTGTTTAAGACTTCTGACAATTACAGCAGTTTCTTGAATGTGACGTTAAACATTGTCGATATTTCACCATAAATATAGATTTTGAGACCTGAACTACAAAAAGCTTTTTTAATAAAAGGAACGCGCGCACGTGTGTGAACGTATGACTCAAAAAGTATTTCGGTTCTTGAAGTCGGTTCAAACTTGGAAGGATGTGACAAATATCATGGAGGAAATTCCCTCTCTCCAGACCAACCTTTTCGTTTTATGTTTTATTTTATCAAAAGGAATTTCTAACAATTTGGATTAATTTATGGCGTGTTTAAGCTACTTTCATGAAAAATGACATTTACATCCCGAATTTCTGTGAATAACCTCTGATTTTCTCTTCATTCTGAATGACTTGTGCATAAATTATAAACTGTAAGAGATAGCCAAAATCTTACCACTCAAAAATATAGATCTCGTTAAACCACACAAGTTACCTCATTTTTGTGTCGTTAGCCATTTCCGAAATATTCTTTGTTGTTGGTTTGAATTTTCAGATACTTTTTCTCAAGTGGGCTAATATTTACGCCTGTACTTATCGGACTAGATCAGCACAATAGAGTTATATTATTTGTAAGACTCGTGTAATTGTATTTTACTATGTAATGAATGTTTGTTTTGGTTTCAGGGTCTGGTGTCGCTAAACCACGACGCGGCTGGAACAAGTGACGATAGCGGAAGAGCGTCCGAGCGACTAAACGGGCCGCTGGCGGCAAGAGACCGCGATAGTTCCCACGACAGACTGAGCGATGTAAGTACAAAAATAACTTCATTTATTATTTATGAAAAATACCGAGCTAAGCGTGAACGTCCTCAAAGTTTAGCCCAGTGGTAGCGCGTTAAATGTAACCACATTAAGTGCTTATTACTTGGTGTGTGTCAAATAATGTACCAATGTTAATCTTAAGAGAAACATGTCTAAATCCTGCAATTTTTATTTAAATGTTTTCAAAATGTTGTCACGTGTATAATATAAGATTTTTTTTTTTTTTTAAATTTCGTGTAGGTATCTTGAGTAAATTTTGAGACAAATTATACATCTCTTTAATTATACTAATTAATCACGTCTTCCGCATGATGCAGAAAGCATAAAGTTAAAGAAAAGAATCAAAATATTACACCAATACATAAATATTGTGTAAAAAACTGGCATATAAAATTTTAACTCTTTTAAGTTAAACTAAAATCTTTCAAAGCAATAAAGACATTTATCTTTGAGAGAATGATGATTAGATTATCTGTGGACATCGACAATTTTGATTTAATGTTTTTGTTGATGTGAATATGCAGCTGTGTGTGCAAGTTCCTCCGGATCAACTGAAATAGTCTTTTCATGTTCGGCGTATCAATATTATTCAGAACTGAACATTTCAGTCCCAAATTTCATCTGTACTTAGTTCCAAAGGTTTTATATATTTCAGATTTATTACTTTTTAGAATGGTTTTGTTTTGAAAACGAATGCTCCATACGAAGCAGTTGTTCTGTGAAAGCATTTATAAAAATTAGACATTTTATTAGTATATCAATAAATTGTAAAGAATATTTCTTAATTTCTATACTTCTTATGGACAAAATAAATGTTAAATGTGCGGCTTCTAGCTTTCTACCTAAACATGTACACGAAATTATGGCAGACGGAAAATTTAATGGTGGTTGGCGGGAGGAGTTGGTCGACACAACTTAGCATGCACGCCAAGTTTGTTTACTTGACAGCTAAGTAATAAATATCCTATAAAGTATTTTCTTTTCGACTTGTTACTGCATATAGCTTCTCCCCGCCCTTTTACATATGGCAGTGTCGCGCTTCGCTGCTAGTGGTCAACCTTCAGTCGCCTTTAAATTTTGTGTCTACCATAATATTATTTTTAATAATTTCTTAATTTAGCATGTTAACATTATCTCATAATTTTTCTCCAGTTATGTGTGAGGTTTATTTATTTCAGGAAGTTAATCGTGTGGAACATTTAAACATAAAAATGTGTTGTAAAATTAAATCCCAGGAAGGAATGCTTAAAATTTGTATCTCTAAAAGCCTAAAACAAAACTATTTCTCACTTAATGGAGTTTAAAGAGCTTTTGGTGTGTACACCAGTGGTTTCTTTTGAAAAGTTTGTTTACGATAATTTTACAGGGAGCTAAACTTATTAAAATGAAATAAGCCCCTTAGAACCCTTAAGGGCAAGGGCTTTCTACTTAGGTATGGGTAGCTCAGCTATTATTCACACGGGGAGCCAGTCCACAATGATTTTAAACGATTTATCTCTTTGGAATCTTTAGAATAGCGAAGTAGTGGGTACTTTGTTTGCCCCATAAACAAACTGGCTGTTCACCCCATCTGCTAGTTCTGAATTCTGATGTACTGATGATACACTGTTTGTGCCTGGGTTGTTGCACTGTCACTTCGTAATCCATACATTAATATCTATTTCTGGCGGTGGTAGACTAATGTTTTTCTACACTTTCGCTAAAGTGCCTTTAAGTCTGCCCCACTTTTGGTCCGCTGTGTCCAGCTGTCCTCCCTCATGTCCTACCACGTGTCTTCCCATTTCCGCTTGGTCTAAAATGTCCTTTGAAGTGCACGGTGGAAACCTCATCTTTGCTGAAGAAGTCTAGTATCTTGTGTATCATACTTCTCTGACATACCTCAGTGGTTTTACTGTTATTTACTTTGTGAGGGACCAAAGTCGATACAGGTTTCTAATGTTTCCAGTCTGAGACATCTGCCTAGTGATCGATCCAAAGTGCTCTCCAGGCCTTTATTTTCTTTTTCAGTTTGTTGTTGAAGGATACGAGTCGTCTCTGTACGTTGTTAGGTCTGTGCAATCGACTAGTATTGGGGTTTCTGGGCCGTTCGTCATTATCTCTGTCTTTCATTTGTTCATAGTGCAGCCCGCTCTTCAACTGTGGTCGCTATCCTGTACAGTTCACCTGGTGATTTCGAAAATGTTATCTGCGAACCTCAGCTTTGTTAGTCTGGTCTCATTGATGTTTATCCCACTTTAAATTACGAACTATGTCTTCCAGGACCCACGTGGGCTTGAGTTCCCCTTCCGTACTCCTCTCTGTAGACCTAATGGATGGTCTTCTACTTCTGCCTTTTCTTTGGAGTAGCTTTGGTTGTAGATTTTATCGAGAATCCGAATGCATTTACTTTCCACTCCTTGAATGCTTACTGCCTACAGTATATTACTTAAATCGCTATATGATTTGCTTTAAAAGGTCGTTCCACTATAAAAGCTCCATAGAACTAAAATAGGTTTTAAATGTTTAGTATCACTAAAACCCACAATTTGGTAAATTTAGGTTATTTCCATGGATGGGTGTTCATGAGAGCAATGGGAAGTGTTCAAATTAATGTACGATTTTTTAGGATTATTTCCTAAAATGTGTTGTATATATCGGAACGAAGACACAAAATATTGTTAACACACATGAAATGTAACGCTCTGGTATGTAGAGAGGCCCAAATGTGGGTATACAGCACAGAGATACTGATATTTTTTAATAGATTATGAAAATTTTGAATTTAAAGAGTTAGTAATTGGAATAGCAGTTATTATAGAAATAAAGCAGTGCCTGGCAAGAGAAGCTTCACACACCCAGCTCTAAAACCTCTGAAAATTGACCGTATCAATTTAAATCAATGTGTTCTGTGAAAAATGCACCCAAATCTGTAGGTCCTAAGACATCTTTTACATAAGTATCTCCTTCCATTCTGAACAGTTCTAAAAAGTTCATGTGTTGTGTGTCTGATGTGTATAAAAAGGTGGTTGCACCACTTATTGCCTAAATTGAAACGAAGCCTTATCCTCCACGATTGATCATGGTCCTCTGGAGGACGACGACACTGACCGACATTATTTTGTAAAATGATGCGAAGGTTTATAGACTTTAATAAAAGTTAATGAAGCATGTTTCAAGTTGTCTAGCCATGTGAACAGACAATTGTGTACAGGGTTACATCTCAACCGAAACATTCAGGAATCACTTCTTAGTTACAACTGTGGATGGTATCTAGAGATGTTTTCTCTCAACTAGCTTCCAACAAGATGGAAGCACCTTGTTAATTTGCTGCGCTGGTAGCATTGGCTGTCCACCAGTTCCATCAGTGTGGCGGTGTATTTGAATGGACATCTCATAGATGCAGGTCGTCAAGCTGATCATAATTTCTGTATTGCTGTGTATCGGAATGTTCCATACACACTAGAACAATGCCGTTAAGCATTATGGACCCTTAAAACATTCAGAATCGCTGTCAATATCTGTACAATATACATATAAAACAACATAACAGAATACATTTAATGAAGTGTTTACCTATCTTTGGGCCCTTTGTTTACAATAGATAATTTGGTAGTGAAAGGATATTTGCTTATTGATTTACTATCCTGTTATTTAATAGTTGTATTTGTTTTTGTTGCAGGCAAGCAGTCACTGTAGCTCAGGAAAAGGCTATATCGTGAGTATAAGACATATTGTAATGTACACTTGCATGTTAATAGAGGAAACATAGTCATTACCTGCCAGGGTTATAAAACTTGCTACGTACTTGGTTAGTGCTAGTTTCCTGTACTTGGCTACATTATAAAAACGAAAGAGCAGGAAATGCAGGTAAATAAAAAGATGCACATGCAAGAAAAGTTTATATCTGCCTGTTTTGGTTTAGACTAAAATCTTCTTTTGTGCATGGTAATGTTCATTAACGAATTGCAGCAACTGAAGGAAAATGAGTGTCAGAACAAAGGACTTGGAAGAAGCCATTAATTACATTACAACTTAATTTCATACATTTTTATGGCCTTTTGTTTCATAAATTGCTGTTTTTTTACGCTTCCTGCGCGCATAATTTAAACTCAATGGCGTATGATAACACACGAGTGACGTGCTAATTAAGTTTCCTAACTGTTTTCCTAAACAAATGCCACGCTTAATGCAATAAAGATAAGCGTTGCGCATCATTTGCTTTTATTTTTCCTATAAAAGAATTTAATGGCAGCTTCTTAATGCCTGCTTTGCAAAATGTGACCGTGGCTGAAAGGAGTTCAAGGTTTTATAACTTTTCTCACATGCTTTAATCCGTTAAACGGTTTAAGGAAGAATTAAAATGCGATGCAATGGTCACTAAGAACGGTCCACCTGAAGGCGAGCGGGGTCTGAGGTAAATGAGGAAGCTCGAAATGTTAATCTGCTCACGTCTCTTCTCATTTTATTTTTTTTATGTTATTATCCGTATTTCACTGCTGTGTAATGATTTTGGTGTATAGAATTTTGCTATCGTAACTCTAATTACTAATAAATTCCTAAAACCACTCAAATATTGCAGTAGTTCAGCAAATAACCAAAATGCAATATGCAACATAAGTGAAGCCTGAGAAGCAGATTAACTACGAGTGTAACAAAGAGCCATGGATAGGAATTCCTAAGCAGTTGGCTTAAAGTTACCCACACTCAAAGTGTAGATAACAGCTGCCAAGTGTCGATGGCAGGCAGGTAAAAACGGACCCGAGTACTGCCTGACAAACGACAAAAGACTAGAAGGGACGGGGAGGATGGTTTGTTATCTGCGACCTCCCTGCCTGTAGTCCAGTGACAAGTCAACCTTGTTTCCTTCCGTTCTGGCTTCTGCTTGGAAATTCCTATGCCTCCAGGTGACAGCTTGGAAATACGTGACTATCAACAGATTTGCATTATAACATCATTTCATTGTATTTTCGCTTAAAAACTTGGATTGTACCTCGAAACGTTGAAAATAAACCAGTAATTCGAAAACTAAGGATCCCCATGTATGCGTTTGTTGTTTTTGTCCTAGTTTTGTTGTGAACAACTCGTCGTCAAACTTTGTAAAAGAATTTCTGCGATATTCTCTATTAAATTGTGTCATTAGGAATATTTGGAGAATCATATTGAAGTAAATTAACGCGGGTAATATAAACACATTTGTTATAATTTTTAATTTAATAATTTATTTAACGCAATTTGTATCTTTAAGTTAATTTAAATGTTTTCCAACAAACAAACAAGTCAATTCATAGTATATGTGTCGTATCCAAATATAAGTTCTAAAGAAAAGGTAACGATGTGAAAGAGGGGCTGAAACATTCCTGTATAGTATACGATTATTACTTTTTATTAGACACATACAATAGGATTCACTTAAATAACAAATACACTTTGGCAGATATTTTATACGTACTCTTTGCTGTAAATATTACGATTCCTTTTATTGGTTTTACCTTCCCTATTACTTGTTTAAGCTTTTATTGTGTATCGTATCACAATAGCTCCTTTGTGAAGCTTCCGAGAAGCATAAAAAGAAAGGAAAGCGTTCATATTGAGCTCTCAAAGGGAGAATGGGTATTCCTGTAAGTACATATATACAACTTAACCACCGATAAAATGAAAGAAGGTCGCGATTGTTAAAAGATACGTTGACAATGGAGGTCGTTAAACCTGAATGACATGGGTTCGATGCCACTTTGCTCAGTGGATGGAGACGTCATCGCCAGCTATTGACTGACATCCACAACATTTATGGGAGTTGCAGCAGTTTAATGGCGGTTATCATTTTATAGGCACATCTCCCAGATCCTGATGTAAGTGGTCGTAAAATTGAGCTGTTCCACGCCAAGGTGTTCCGGGGGACATAATCTCCACCCCGAGAGAGAGAGTAATTAATGAAGAGAGAATTGGCAATTTGAGCGTCTGGATGTCTATTTCAGAGATTTTAATTTCCACATTGCGGTCATGTGTCGCGGCGCGGCGTGGCGTCGATTTGCTCGGTTTAACGCGGAATTTATTACCGTCGCGTCGCTCTGAGCCAGCCCTGCTCTGTAGGAAAATAACATATTGTCTATCATGCTCTTAATCTGTCTCGAACTAGAACAGTCCTGCTATAATCATACGGTAGGGGAGATGGAGATACTGTAATGGCACGCTCTTAGGCTGCTGATTCATGTGGCGGTTCGCATTACAGTATCTATCTCCCTTTCTCCCCTCCCATATGTTTACAACAGTATGTTCTAGCAAATTGCCCTAGGCTGAAGTGCGGCTCATACAACCAGCTTCCCTCCCCCCTGTGGAGACCTCTCCCGATCCAGAGGACGAGGATTTACACAGAGCAATTCACTAGCTCGCACGCCGGAACTCCTGCCAACACTTAGAACCCTTAAGCAGTCAACCCGGATGAAAAATGAAGTGAAGAATAGGAAATTTGGTGGGGGATGTACTTAATTATCCTTCCAGTGACCCGGGGAAACCCGAGGACCAGGAAGGTCGGCCACGGTAATTGTACCTACGACCTCCCACAGACGGTTTCGGCTGAATCATCAGTTCTTGGTCTACACGCTGGGCTCTTCTGGAAGACGTTTAATCGCTTTGCACAACACAGCTCACTTAAGGCAAGCAAGCCTCCCTACTAGCACTAAATTATTTAATAATAAAAACGTCTGAGGAGAACTGACGTTAATTTGCCACCCTGTATAGTCTTGCTGGTAGCCTTTATCGGGATTCTTTAAACCGCGTTAGATTGCTGTTGCAAGAGCCTGTTTTAATCACGTGATTTTACGTCCTTTGTGCAAACAGAAAGTCCTGACAGCGGGAATCCTCCAACGGAATAGCATCGCCATATGAATACGGTATTACTACCCGGATTTCAGTAACCCTCATGCTGTGGTCGATAAAGAAACAAAGTCGAGAAGAGAATATTGAAACTTTTATGTCTCGTAAATTCTTGATAACTTGCTGTGTGTGGTAGATGCCATTTTCCTCCTCTTCCTCTCCTCCCTTTTTTGTCGGCATTATCCCTTTCTGTCTCTCTCTCTCTCTCGCTCTCTCTTTCTCTCTGCACGGCATAACTCGTAAAACTTTAAAGCGGGTGATTATGCTGTTTGTTAGGAATTTTTATAGGTGTTTCCATTTCTAGAGTCATGCATATTTCATGCAGCAGCTTCAGTACCGCATGTTTATTTAATTTTTTACCTCTCTACTGCAGCAGAGCGCGCTGTTTGTGTATGCTTGCCTTGCGCTTTGCTGTTAAAATTATCTTCAGTTGCTATCTAAACCAGCGGGATGGTTTTTCCCTACGGCAGCGAGCGGGTTTTTTTTTTTTTTTTTTTTTTTTTTTTTTTTTCAGATTGCGAATTTGTAGCTAAGTGGCGACGTAATAATTTATGTCATGCTATCGTTTTCATTTTTTGCACAGCGAAACGAGATGTTAGCATCATCCAGAGCTTGGTCGCGTTCGTAGGCTGCAGTTACTTAACCAGCGCTTTTGTATTCTCACTAGGAACTTTCCTCCACGTTCTCAAAGACCTCTACCATTTACATTTATGGTTTTCTCTATTACCTACATGTAAAAAGTAGAGAATGCCCTGTACTCCCCCCCCCCTTTTTGTGCAATTTACGTACTCCAAAGTTAAGTCATATCGGACGATGAATGGAATGGGTGAAATGATGCTGCTCAAATGAGTCCGTTACCCGACATTCGTCTATCTTGATAAGGGAAAATCCCGGAAAAAACCCTGACGGAGATTCGAACTCGGGACCTCTTGAACGTGGGGCAGACATGCTACCACCACGCTACCGAGGCGGGCACTCTCCCTTTGTGTGTGTGTGTGTGTGTGTGTGTGTGTGTGTGTGTGTGTGTGTGTGTGTGTGTGTGTGTGTGTGTGTGTGTGTGTGATTGCGCGCGTCCATCTTTAAACAGCGTAATTCGGAAACAAAGTCGGTTAAATACCAAACTTGGTATTTAATTTGAGTTCTTCCATGGATGCGACCCGAGGACTTCCAGGAAAAGATTACTCTAAACTAGCCTTTACAAGTCAAATTTTTCTGTCATTTTTCTTCTCTTGCAACGATTTTGATTATAAGGTCGTAAGTGTAAGGTAATTGCGTAGCAAGTAAGTATTTTGAATTTTCTGGGTATAGCTTGAAGTCTGAAGATAAACCGTATACACAAAAAGTTATAGATCACATTGGGTATGTCTAATCCTTGTTTCACATAAGCTTGCCCCGTATCTCTTAACGGTAACGTGACCTTATCACCTCTCATTGGCTGCTAATGCAGTATAGACTGTTGTGCGGTAAAAATTAGTTCGCTATTTAACATGGTGATATATCTTTATATGTTGGAAGAGAATTGTCAAATTTATATTTTCGTAACTGTTTTAATTAAGTATATTACGCAACAGAGTTGATTTATCTGAAATGCATGTTAATTCTTAAACGAAGTAAAGAGGAGGTTCCTTTGCTCTCAAGCACATGGCACGATAGCACGTGCTTTAGCGGTAGTGGTGACTATTTGTTTATATGACTTTTATCACTAAACTTGTTTCGAACTGGATTAGTCATATATCGCCATTCCAAGGTGTGTTGTGCCGAGTGCGAGAGCAAAATTATTTTATTGATCGTTTATTGCGCGTGTACTTATTATATGTATAATGGCAGAGTCTAGCGCCATTTTTTTCGCTGAAGCATCGCAAGGGAAAACCCTTACAAAGCGGCGAAAAAAGAATTGTGGCGCATGTGTTTAATGCACCCACAGAGAAGAATCCGTCTTTGTCAGTGAGAGAAGTCGAACAGCTGTGCTCTGTATTTACAGGTGTGAGTGTTAGATCCGCAAGAACATCGCGACATGAAATTGAGACAACAGGAAAACATACCACTCCAGGGGCGATATTGCTGTGTGGCGAAGACGTTATTTGAGGACAATCAGATTGTACCGGGATACAAATCGCAAAGTATACTACCTTGACGGGACTTGGGTGAATGAAGGACACCTGAAATACAAGCATTTTTGGAAGGTATGTGTGCTGGTTTAAAAAATCCCAATGGAAAAGGCCGAATGCCTTTCATTATAAACTTGTTAGTTTCATTGCTCATTCATTCAGTTTCAACTTGCTCAGTTTCATTTCATTATAAACTTGTATTTTTGCATGCCTTCATATTCTTATTTGTATCATTTTATCTATATTCCTGCCAATTATTATGACGCTTACTGCACGTTTAAATGTGATGGGAAGGCACCGCCCATGGCCTATGGCGCGAAAGCATTAGCCAATTAGGATGAGGAGGAAGGTAGTTGCACGCGGAGTGATACATGTCACCGGAGCAAAGTTATATGAGATAGAGATTAGTTGTTTATTGCGTTAACCATTTCCGAGATATTCTTTGCTACTGGTTTGAATTTTCAAATATTCACCTTTGTAACAGTATTTTTGTTTAGTAATGTTCGAAGGAATAATAAATATATAAAAATGTATGTAGTTGTGTGATTGGCCGAAGTAGTAGTGGTGTGACGTGGTATCACGTGGTGTGATGACGTGTCAGTGAATCGGCCAATCACAAAATAAAGTGGGAATTACTATGGGGACAAGAAAATCAATAATCTAGAAAAAGTGTTAGAATCTTGTGTCTTGCTGGAGAACGAGGAAAGATGTTACGATGATTATAAAATCTCCAAGAAAATTATATATCATTTTGTCTTAATCTGTGAATCTATCATTTGGCGCTAGCCAGTATTACTTTTGATAAAAAAAAAAAATTGATTAAATTAACTATATTCGAGTAACTGCGCCGTTAGTGCTGTCTTATGGGAGAAACATGGCGACTAGCATAGAAAGAGCGATGGAAAATCATGATTCTGGAGTGAAAGAAAGTATTATACCGACCGCCATAATGATGAACGAAAATAAAATCCCGTTACAAATGGCGCAGCAACGTGTGGTGCTCGAATAGGATAAAGAAGAAGAGATTAAAGCATCGTGCAGCTCCGTGGGAATTTAAAAGGAAAGAAGGAAGAAGAGAGAAGAAAGAAGAAAACGAGAACTGGTTTAAGTGAGTGAAAAAAAAATAGTAGTAGTAGTAGATTTATGTTGTTAAGAAATCAGAAAATAGTTAAAAAGATGGCGAGTAGAAAAGAAATAACAGTGGAAGGAGAAGTTACTGATAGTGTAGGAATGAATAGGGAGAATGTAGGATTAAGCATAGATAATGAGTCAATGTTGGAAAGAATAACGAGAATGTTAAGTAATTTAGATTCTAAAATAGAACAAAATGCAAATGATTTAAAATCAGAAATGAGTAATTTAGATTCTAAAATAGAACAAAATGCAAATGATTTAAAATCAGAAATGAGTAATTTAGATTCTAGAATGAAAGATGTAAAATCAGAAATGAGTAATTTAGATTCTAAAATAGAACAAAATGTAAATGATTTAACTAAGAAAATGAATGATTTAGATGTAGGAGTAAGACAGGAACTAGCACAAAATGTGAGTAACTTAGAAATTAATTTATTACAGAAGCTAAAACAGGAATTAAAATCTGAAATTTCACAGGAGATTAGAGAAGGGAGAAAAGAGTGTAGGGATAATATGGAAAGGCTCATGCAGATCATAGAGATTAATAAGGATGAGAATAGAAAGGAAGTCAATGAGTTGAGAGAGATAATTCAGGAAACTAGGTTAGGTCAGGACATTGTGAAACAAGAAATAAGAATGGAAATAAACAAAGAGTTAGAAACATTTAGGATACAACAGGCAGAAATAACACAAAAACAAAGAGAAGAATTAGGAGATAAAGTAGAACAAAGAATCAATGTAATTTGTTCTGAAATGCAATTACAACATGATGAAAGTAAGATACACCAAGAGGAAATAAAGTTACAAATTGATGAGATAAGTAAAGCAAAAGAAGAAGTAATTTTGCAAATTAAAGAGGTAAAAGAACATTTTGAAAAAGAAAAGGATAACTTAGGAAAATTGACACAAGTTGTAATTGCATTACAGGCTAGAAAAGTAAATAACGGGAAAGAAATGTCTAGAATTACAAATATAAACGATTGTGACTTACCAGGTGAATTAAGCAATCATCAGAAGTCTAGTGATGTAGTAAGTGAATGTAGTGATTTTGTGAGTCCAGATAATGATATTAATTATCACAGAAACACACAGAACATGTCCTCACACACACAACTCCACAGTCTAGCTCAAAATGAATGTGTACATTATTCACTAAATGATATTAGTCCACCAAGTTTTGATGAGGAATCAGGTGATAATCCAAAAGTATTTCTTAGGGAATTGGAAGAGTATTTCCGTATTAAGAGAATTCCCAATGAATTTCGGATGGTAATAGTAAAACGCTGTTTGAAGAAAAATGCTCTTGAGTGGTTAAGGTTAACTTTGGCTTCACATGAAACATACAGTACTTTCAGAAATCTGTTTATAAATAGATTTTGGGGACCTGAGAGACAAAGAAGAATAAAAGTTGAGTTAGCAACGGGTAGGTTTGAGTTTAAAAAAGGGATTTCTATGACTGAATATTTCTTAAAATTAGCAAACAAAAGTAAGTTGATCAATCCCGAAATTTCTGAGACAGAAATTGTCAACATGCTAATACGTCATTATCCACCACATATCAGAAATCATTTAATTGTGGCTAAGCCTATCGATTTCTCTGATATGATTGAATTATTATCCGAATTTGAAGCACATAACCTCATTAATGATACTACATCCTGTGATGGTAACTATAATAACGTCCATATTGAGCGAGGAAGAAATCGACAGGAATCACAACCTACAAATAATAGCAATAATAGGACGAGTTTAAATTGGGGCGGGGCACCCGTGAGAAATCAAAGATTTGAAGGAAGAGGTTATGATCCTAGACGAACTTATGAATCTGTAATTCCCGGAACAGGAAGTGGAGTTCAAAATAATGTGCAAAGGAATTATCATAACAATCAGTCGACGAGAATTGGAAGAAATGATCAAATTAACCATGTAAGATTTTATCGAGGGAATAATCAGCGAATAAGTAATTTTAATAGGGGTAGAGGTACTAGTTTATTTAGTGAAAATCAAAGAGATTTTAGGGGTGTGAGATTTGAAAGAAGTAATCAAAATGAAAGAGTCGAAAATACACAAAGCACGGAGAATGATGCGAATATAAACGATAGCACCAACCTAACCAACAATGAAAGTATTAATTAAGGGCCGAATAGGTGAATGGAATTTCAATTTCATTGCGTTGGTAATTCCACATTTGGCAAGAGATGTAATTGTGGGTAATGATTTATTATATGAATGGCAAAGTGTATTGAATTTCGAAATGCATGAAATGAAGGTTAAGACAGAAAATGATTTATTAGTAATAAAATTATTGGAAGAAGATGGAAGAAAAGAAGAGAACAGGGATAATATAAATAATGAAAGGTTTTTTGTGGAAGATGTACTTTTGCAAGAAAATGGTAATATTGAATACGATGAAAATGAAAATTGTGGGAAGAATTTAATTATTGATGGATTGCAAAATAATGTAACTGACCTTGAAAAGCATTGTTGCCAATTATATACAATACAAGATAAGAACGGCGGAAGCCAAGTGGAGGAAGAAATAGAATTCCAGAGAATATTACAAGTAAAGTTAGAAAACACATACAATTTAGACCAAGCGAGAAAAGAACAGTTGAAATTGTGTATATTAAAGAATAGAAAAGCCTTTAGTTCAAAACCTGGACTGTGTAACAAATACACACACACATTTAAAGTGAATAATACTGCTCCTTATAAACATAAAAGCCGACCTTTACCCATAGCTATAAGACAAGCATTTCTAGAAGCATGTGTGGATACAAGAGATTTGTAATCAACGGAGTACTTATTGTTAAAATAGTTAAATAATAATAAAACATATATATTATTGTTAAATGTGAATATATTGTTGTATTTTAATTAATGTTGATTTATTGTTATATTTTATGTATGTGTTATGTATTATTGTTGTAAACGAAATTGTTAATTGGGGCTGTTCTTCGAAATATATGGAAACAGATTGTTAATTCCTTTATTTGGTTATTTTCCATATATTTCGAAGAGGGGCATTTGTAACAGTATTTTTGTTTAGTAATGTTCGAAGGAATAATAAATATATAAAAATGTATGTAGTTGTGTGATTGGCCGAAGTAGTAGTGGTGTGACGTGGTATCACGTGGTGTGATGACGTGTCAGTGAATCGGCCAATCACAAAATAAAGTGGGAATTACTATGGGGACAAGAAAATCAATAATCTAGAAAAAGTGTTAGAATCTTGTGTCTTGCTGAAGAACGAGGAAAGATGTTACGATGATTGTAATTGTAAAGGGAAATTAATAAGATTCAAAAAGTGTTATTCAATATTTATAATAGATAAGAGTGAATCATAGTTCATATTATATAATTAAATAATATATTACAAAATTGGACTCATCTAAATTTTATTTTCACCAACAATCCGCATCCACACCTGAGAAAAGATCTCACGACTCTCAGTAGATTAAAACTCGACTTGGATCTTACAAAAAGTTGGCTTGCTTCTTATTAGTTGAAGATGAACGAAAATATAATCCCGTTACACCTTTTCTTAAAAAAAAAGACTAAAATTCTGTAATGTGTTTTTCTTTCTCCTGTTCATACAAAGAGAATGGAATTTCAAAGTCATCACATAGCGAACAGCTGTTAGAGGACTTTATTGCTTTATTTCTCTGTGCGCTTCTTATACCGGCAATAAAACATATAAATGCGTAATGAAGGTTTAATTCAATTAACAAAAATAATATGCGTTTATATAAAAGTGAGTGGATAAAGTTAACAAAAATGCAAATACATTTTTTGTTTTCTTTTGTTGTGCTTTTGGAACTGTATCGTGGATGTTAGTATGGCATTTACTAGTTCACTGAGACATCTGGAATTAATAATAAAAAAAAAATGTTCGCTGTAGGTGGTTTATCGCCTTAGCCATGTCGCCCGGTTGAGAAAACTTCAATTGTTTTGATAATGTATTTCAACAATTGACAAACGTAGAACTTGCAGGACATCCGTCAACACTTAAGTTTCAGTGATCCTTTACTGTTAATAGTCCTTTTACTTGTTTTATGCATATAATTGTGTAAACTATTTAATAGCATCTTATAAATGTAACTTTTTGGTACTTAAGTTTCTTAAAGAGCTGTCGCTATTTAGTTATTTCTGGCGACCGCATAGAAAAAGCTAAGAATTTCAAGGCGAAAATATAGCGATCCGTTTTTGAACATTAACCATAGATTCGGATTCCCTTGCACTTACAATAAAATCCCCGTAGGAGAGGGGATCCGTCCCCTTCAGCTGCCGGGATGCGGGCGCTGCGGACCCCTAGCACTCGTGGTACCTCTGACGTTACTAGAGGAACCTCGGGCCGAAAATTCGAGCCCCTCCCTGATAGGGAGTTGTTCGTATTGGGTTGGACTGGAGGGAGCAGTGGTTCCCGATACCCGTGAGAGATCGGGTACGTCTCCGGACGGGGTTGAGGGAAGCCATTAATATTCCCGCGTACTAGCCAGCATAGGTAGTAGAAGGTGTGCTAGATCACCAGGCGGCCCCACCGAGGTCATATCGGTAGCCTTCATATTTTGGAGTTGGCGCGGGTAAGTGGCGTATACACTTCCATCCCGTCTTGAGTCCACAGGACCAGATGGGGGGGGGGCTGTTGGTCTCTAGGTCTTGCCCTATGGAAAGCCCCACGGAGGTGCCGGGCGCCCTTTTGGGACAGCTCGGTAACTCCCTGGTCGAAGGAGGCCCGGGTCCTTGGTCCTACGGGTCCAGGACTAATGGGAATAAATCCTCTGGCATAAACTTAAAATAAAATGTGCAACGAAACTAATTCTGCATAAGTTTGTCTGCATAACATGAGTTTCGTAATACATTAGACTTGCGCTTAAAAGACAATAAAAATACATGTAATACAATTAGTACATTGGTTTTCGATCGAATTAATACTGTTCTAATATTCATTATAAACCATATTACTGAACACAGTGAACTTAACATCGAAGATAATACAAACCAAGGTATTAGAGTAAGATAAATTTATAACTTTCTTCTAGAACTTTTCCGTGTTTTACTTGCAATGTTTTGTTCGGAATGTAGCCCGAAGCTGCGTGTTTTCTCACCTTCAGATAAGTTTCTTGCCCAAACAGGGCTGATCATAAATCCAAGGAGTTTTAAAAATATATTGATGTGCTCAGAGCAGATAAAGCATGGGCATAGCAGTCACCTCAGCGCCCATTAACACGTTTTTTCATCTGTTATTATAATCATCAAGCGTATCGTTTTACATTAAGTGCTTTCTAAGAAGCTAATAATTTAAAGCACTCCGAACTCGGTGCTTTAACTGGAAGTGAAGTCGGTAGTAAATTTAAAGTTTGATTTAAAAGAGCACTTCATCACACGGTTTTTATGGCGGTTATGAAGACGTCATGAACGTAACGAACGTGTATATAGAGTGTGGTCGCCCTTTTAGCTTGCTGCTAGACTCCGCCCCGCAGCACTCTTTTGTTATCCCGCGTAGAGAAGGAAGGGATTTGTGCGGGGTAAAAGGGCGAGCAGCGATCAATAGCCGAGAAAAGTAATAGGTTGTTTTACTGCGGTGTTCCTTTTGTGTCACGGACGGAACAAATTGTTTGCTGGTGTAATACATAGATGGCAGCAGTAACAGTAGGAGCCTGCCTTTATCCCCACCCCTTCTACTACTACTACTGCTGCTGCTGTTGCTGCTGCTGCTGCAGCTTTTTTGTTACTCTTATTCCGCTGATGAATGGATAAGACAGCACCAAATGGAGTATTGATTACCATTCACTACCCACTTTTTTGTCATGCTGTAAAAGGAGTTGAAGTGGGGCATTTTCTTAGATTTGTCAGCCTGCTTTCTCATTCAGGGTTCCTATTTTGGCGCCATGTTTAGTTTAATACGATACAAAGTTTCAGAAGTGAAGTTTGTTGAAATACAGAACTTCATCTCTGTTATAAGTGCTAGGGAAACTGCATCAGTGTTAGGTATATTCGATCATGACTTAATAGATTAAAATAATTAAAGACAAAGTAGTGTCTGCCCACCATAAGAAGGCAAGCTGGGAATGAAGTGGAGAGGAGTTTGAACTGTTTATCTGCTCTGCTAGTGGATCTGTTTACTACGAAATGGGTGTATAAGAGTACATATGAGTCACCCATGCTGCCAGATCTAATGCTCGTTTCAGTAACTGCAGTGATATATATTATGCATGGGTGAGTTATGTGACAACACTATTTTACATGAACCTAGTATCCGGAAGGCGAGCATAAACACAGCAAAAGTGATTCCGTTACACTCCTCTGCCTTGCGTTCTTGTGGTGGGCAGACAGTATTTAATTCTATTCAGTAACATTTGTTGTTGTTTGCTCCTGCAACCGAAGTCGTGGAATACAAAAGAGTTTCAAAGTCATAAATGGATAAGTGCCAATTTATGTACATTCTACACTGGAAGGAAATACATTATATATAGCTAATGCACATTATTTACGGTTAACGATGAGAGTATTGTCCAAAGCTACAGTATGTGATAAGTAGAGTTATGAAAAGCCAGAGGCAGAGTACGAGATGTTGCCACGATTTACTTCGAGTAATGTTTCCGTCTGCTGTGACTTTTACCACATCAGAATAAATAGTTCCCATGGTAAAGTTTGTGGCTAAGACCTTAAAACTTTCCAACATTTCTTAGAGTTCCCTAATAAAAATACTTCAAAGAGATCGTTTGCTCCAAGCAGTGATCGAACTAACGCCCTAAGGATCCAATATCTCTTTGTTAGAAGAAAACCATTAAATGTGCTACTTTGTGTTTTTACGACTCTGGTACTGGAGAGTGTTCAAGCGTTTGCGAAAGAATAGAAGGAACAAGTGAAATAGAAAAGCAAAGTTTGCAGCACTTTATGCGCCTACAGAGATGGCGCCAGTGTGTGTGTGTGTGTGTGGGGGGGGGGGGGGAACCTCTTTATTCTCGAGGAATTTATAGCTTTGCAATTCGGCGCTCATCTGTTCTAACGACTTGGGGTCATAATCATTCAGTTTGGAGTTCATATCGTTTGGCTCAAATCCCAGCTATCTTCCCCAACACTTGGGCAGTAATATTAATCAGTGATTTTAAACTCCGTGCATAGACTATCGGCGCGCAAAATTTGGAATTAAACATCTGCCTCGGTTAAAATGAATGCCAGAAGATCTGTTTAAACATAGAAATTGTTTGTAACGATGCTTTTACAGCATGCGCCAAGGCTATTTCAGTGCCTCGGCTATCTGCTTTTTTTTTTAAGTTCACTCAATATTTGTAGCAATTAAGGCAAGGCTACAATGAAAACATCAAACTCTATAATAATAAACCTATCATTATGAAAATGTAGCCCACATAATTAGAGTATCATTTTAAACGTGCATGCAAACTTTTTATGTTGCTATAACTAATAGTTCATTAATTACTAATTTTTTCGGTGAAAATACTGTAAAAATTAAAAATGTTCTACTCGTCAAAAATTTGAGCTTTTAGGATGAATCTTTGTTTATGGCTGGTACAAAGCAATTTTAAAAGACCCACATTCTTAGTTTTTGGAATACTCTTGTAGGATTTGTTCTAAAATATTTTCCACGTGTTAGCTCTCAAAATTTTGAAAATATTAACTTATTTTATTACTTAACACCATAGAATTTTCAAAACATGAGCATAGACAAAAAAAGGGGAATGTGAAGTTTCTTATTTAAATATTACGGACCTATCCTGGAAGTTTCACCAAGTTAAATGGAAAACTTTGACGCGTGAGGCATTTTGTATACTGAAAAGTGTTAGAAAAAAAAAGTCTCTCAGAAAATGAATTTTAAAAGTCATGATTGTTAGTTTTAACGATTGTTAAAGGTCTTTTTACATTGTTACGTGATGGCCTAAAATGGTGCAAATGATAAAAATAGGACGCCATATATTACTACAAACCCTAAGCTACCAAAAATGCCAAAAAAAAGAATATTCCATGATTTTCAACATTTTCGGCGAATTTTCAGTGTAGCCTTGTCTTAAAAAAGACACTGTGATCGTATGTTTAGGATGCTAGCCTTTAAGACCGAAGGTCCCGTTCGATTCCCAGCTGGAGGGTGGAAGTTTTTCGTTACTCAGGATTATTTCC